>ML795136.1:195035-207698 GCA_009831015.1 Picea engelmannii
TTCAGCTGTGGCCTGGTGAGATCCAACTTGTAACCTTTCCGCGAATTCCATGCACCCCGCATTTGAAAAATGCCTCTGGACCTCGGGATGTGATTCTAAAAAGGATAAGTTATCCAATTCTCACTTGAGTAAAACGCCACTGCATTTTCTCACCATCCTGCAGCTTAAGCACTTGGCCACTGTAATCCCTGTAACCACTTAGTCGAGACGAGGTTCTGCGCTGTTGAAAGCAGTCTAGGCTTCGGCTCTATTTTGAATTAAATGAAAACTTCGACAGTGTTTTGGAAACGGTTTGTGAAATGAGACCTCTGTTTGATTTGATGGTGTCAGGCCGACGGTACCTCCTCTGTACCTGCATCACCGAACATGAACTTTCCATTTCGAAAGTGATGAGCGCCGAGCGTGGGTTCTGGAACGAATTCAAATTACAGTCATATCTGATATGCATGGTGTAGTTTCTATGATTGCCCACTCCTATCAACGCATGCCTTGGATTTGCTCTGACGTGGGGGGTGATCACATCATCATTTCTTTCATATGTGGATATCATGCACGTGATTCCCGCTTCGTGTAGCAACGACCCGTGGAAAACGCCTCTGCCAAACGCTCGCTTGCCACTTTCACCAGCGCGTGACTCTGTGAAGGAACCCCTGTTAGCTGCTGAAAGTATGCACTTTCAACAGCGCACCGCTTTGTAGAAGACCCTCCTTAGCTGTGGAAAGCACGTATCTTCCATAGCGCGCCACCCGAGAACTGATTTTAAAAAACCTTTTAAGATTTGTCACTTTCAACAGCGCGCCAACTGATGAAACGATCTCCTTAGCTGTTGAAAGTGGGCACTTTCCACAACGCACAATGAATCTTTGAAAACACGTTAGCTGTGGAACGTGAAAAATGACAATTTTGAAAGAGAAGACTTTATGGGTCAATTATTTTCTAAGACACACCAAAACCAAAAATTTTCTCAGCTGTAAAAACTCAAAAAATGACTTGAAGATACTACCTAAAGCTATGATATCCACCACAAAACTCAACCGAAAGGACGGTTTCATTTTGGGAGTTAACACTATGAACTCGACATTGTGAACTAGCTAAAGAAGACAAGTTGGAGGATGGGCTACTTGCAAAGACCATTGTGCAAACTCAAATATACCACCTTTCAACTCAAGGCCACCAGGTACTCCATGAGAATTTTCACCTTATTTGAAGGTCAGGAAAGGGCTTGTTAGTTGTTTTTTATGTTGGGTGCTGCAAACTGGTGATAGGTGTTGCGAACTATCTTATTTACTTGCTAAAAAGTTCCCAAACCCATTTTGATGTGCACTAAAACTTTCTCATTGAACCTTAAGTATCCCTGGGTTTAGGCCACCTTTCTCACCAATCCATTTCACCTTCTTTTCTTACCTTTCCAACGTGTTGCAAAAACCCTGCCCTGGTACTGTGAACTATGTGTAGCAAAACCAACGATGTGAACCCTTTGTTCCAACACCTTCTATGAAAACCTATCTTCATCAAGTTCTCAAACTTAATTATACTTCTATATGGTTTGAAATGTAAAATTGTTCACCTATGAAGTCAACCTGAGTTTTGAAAAAGATTAGTAATGTGGTGAACAAGACATGTCTTGCAATGATCTGTTATGATATCCCTTCATGATATTTTTAGTAGTCTTCCCTTCATCTTCTTGACTAAAAGCTACCTTGTCTTATCTTGGAGGTAAAATGAGCTGAGAAACATAGAGGTTTTATATAGAACTAGCCTATTGGGAAAGTTTATCCATTAAAACCCTAATCCTATGTTTTCCTTGTTTCACCTTCTAGTATCATTAAATATTGTGGTAAGGTTTTTCTGCAAACATAATTAATGGATAATCCACAACAAAGGAAGGCTCACAAAGGAGGGGGAATTGTGAGAACATAGCCCTATGACATGCAACTTGTTTTTTATTTATTTTTTTCTTCTGAACCCTTAATCAGGGAAGTTTTCCAAAGAGTAGGCTGCATTAATTTTTGTCAGAAAATGTAGAGAGGGCACCCAGAGGTGGCTAGGGAGTTTTCCATTAATTTTGATAGGACCAAAACTAAGGTTGGGACATTGGAGTTTGAGGTATCTGAATTATCCATCTCAGTAGCAGTTGAGATACCTAACACTGGTGAGAGATGGTTCAAGGCCATGACCTTGAATCCTACTTTCTCCAAGGAATTCCTTAAAACATAATACCAAGGGGAAAAATTGTCAAAGGGAGTACCTAGGAACCATATCCTGGAGGGTTTTGATAAGATGTTGAAGGTGATTCAAATATATTTTACCTATGAAGGGAGATTTAAAATGATATATCAATACCATATAAGGCTTCTTCTACACTTCATAGGCAAGGATGCCATGAATATTCCTTTCTACCTATTTAGAAGTATTGGAAAAATGTTTGACAGGGTTCAAGCTAAATCAAAAGCAGTTGATACAAGTGTCTTCCATTCAGGCATTATAAAGATGTAGGTGATGGAGGAATTGAGAAATAAAAACATGAATTGGGAAGCATTTGTTACCTCTTCACACTTCCAACTAAATGTTTATCCCACTCCATAGTCTAAAATGCAAATCCCTCTTCATATTGACAAGACTGTAAATTCAGAAGTGAACAAGAAAAGAAATAGAACTAAGTATGATAGAGATGATAAATCCACAAAGGATCATGAAGGAGGAGGACCTTCACAGTATTCATAGAGAGAAGATTCACCTATTCCAGATCCCAGTCCAGTAGAGGTTCCTTCAAATAAAGCTACAAGTTTGAGAGGAAGGAAGTTGGTGTTTCCTTCACCCAGTACAACTGACAACATTAAATCTGGGAGGCCTCTTACCAAAGAAATATCCAAGAAAGAGATCCTTGTGAAAAATGATATAGTAGGAGTTTCATCCCAAAGGAAAGGTAAATCCATAGCTGTTGAAAATCATGTTGAAATCATTGACATCACCACTCCTTAAAAAGAGAGCAATCATACTTTTAAGAGGCTCAAAAGAAAGCTTAAAGAGGAAAGGTCTTAATTTTATGAAATGAAAAAGGGGGAGTTGGTTGCAAAGAAGAATCTTAATGGAATCATGGACATGTATCATGAAACTGTTAACAAGAACATATTTATAGCTAAAAGGTTTCGACCCCTCCATAGGCAGCTCAGAAACTTATACAGAATAAACAAATCTTACCAGGTAGAGATCAGAAAGCTAAATATGGAGTTGCAACCTTTCAAGAGGTGCTGGCCAAGAAGAATTTGAATATGTTAGCCAAATTTGCAACCATGACGAACTCCAGAGTCAAAAAATGAAGAAGCTGAAATCCCTTAAACAATATCATTTTTGACAATTTCCTGTTTATGCATCTTTGAAATTTTTGAGGATGGTTATGCCTTATAAATCATTTTTAAGTTTGGGATGATCTCTTCAAGTCATATACCATATATTAAGTTTATTACAACAGATGAAGCACCAAAGATGGTTTTTGGGATGTTTTTTGGGTTTAATTAAATGAAATGAGCTGTTACAGAAAATTTCGCAGCACCTGGTGCTGCGAAGTGGTTGATACGGGCTGGTGCTTTAAACTGTGTTGCGAACTCTTGTTTTCGATATTTTGAAGGAATATGAAGCTTCCATATGGTTATATGAATGCATGACACGTGTTTGAGTGTCGGTTGTAAGATGGGAATCCAATTTCCAAAGGAAGAATGCGCTCAAAGGGACACTTCATTAGTAATAAATAAATGTTAAGGATGTTGCCAACATTAGCCTAGTTTGTAGCATTTTGGTTATTTTTTGTTATCCACCTATTGAAACGCCTCTTTGAGGGCATAGGGATCCTAGGATAAGGTATTTATTTGGATTGTAAATCTTTCATTAACAATATAGACTATAATATAGGCATGGTACGACTGAAAGAGGTTCGAATGGTTTGAGATGAAACTCATATTTTTTATGTTGTGAATGTATAAAGACATCTCTGATTTTATGTAGCAGACCTGGCACTTTTTGGCTAATAGAAATCTATCGTTTTCCCTTATCATCTTGTTTATGTCTTACTCTAATTTGTATTCTATTGAAGGTTTTAATTGATCTATTGTATCTGTATTGCAATGATGGATTTGTTGTGATGTTGTTTATGATTTTATCAGAGTTTCCCTTTTGAATAAAGAAGTTCTTGTTTCAGAAGGTTTTCTTCTTATATTTACTAATATTACCTTATGTAAATGGTAGATGTATTTCAATTTTCTTACTGAAGTCATCCCCCTATTCATCTTATTCTTTAAACCCTGATCTAAGTTACTCAAAACCTCATTTGCTTGTGCATTGTATCTAGAACTTATTGTGTTTGACACTATTTTACTGAGTTTTTATCCATTCACCGCCTTATCATAAAAACTTATCTTTAAACCTACTGATAGGTAATGAGCTTACACTTTAACAGTCAAAGTGTGACTTTTAGTGCTAACAGGAAGCATACAATTTTAAAGCTACTGGAAACACTTACATTCATGATCTCTTTCTTGGTTTACTTTCTTTGTTGATTGCATATATTGGATCATCATGTATCCAATCTTTCATTTTCAGTCACAACAGGTTTTGGAATGAGTTCATCTTCTAATTTTGAATACATATATTCTTTGTCTTTCCTCATCGTCTTTCCCCTGGATATGGTTCATTCTCTAATTTATTTTTGTCTTATAATTCCTAATTATATTTGATGACATACAAACCTCTCAACTCTATTTGTCTTTTACAGCCATAACCTTCACATTGAAAACAAGATCGAATCAACTTGCATCTCTTTCCTATCTCATAAGTTGAACTAGGGGTATTTATTTGAACATGAATCAAGACTATATTGTAATATTATGAAAGTAGTCATACCATGACTTAACATAGTGTTTAATCAACAATCATTCTTTCATATTGGTTGGTGAGCATACCCTATCTTAGGGGGGAACTATCCATACACTAAGTAGTTGCTCACATGAAAGGTGAAGTGTCAAAGTCTAAAGGCTAAAAATCAAAAGGGATAACCTTATTTATCCAGGTGCAAAAAATATTCAAATAAGTATCAATAGATGGAAGACATCCCCTATTAGGCTAAAAGGCCACTGGTTTCCCCATCCACCGGATGTTAAGCATGCACTAAATAAACTAGGAAGGAATAAGAAAGAAATCTTGACTAGACTAGGGGACATGCAGATATATTTGTCGAGGCTATGGATGCTCGTTGGCAGTGGAGCAAGGTATGTGACGCTATGTGACTCCATCGGGGCTATGGATGCTCATGAGCAGTGGAGAAACACTTGTGATATATATATATATATATATATATATATATATATATATATATATAGATATATATATATCTATATATATATATATATATATATATATATATATATATATATATATATATATATATGGTAAAAGTATTTTTATATCCCAAACCTATATTTGCCCCATGATGAAGTTACTAACCTGAATCATTGATGTAGTTTAAGGAAATAAATTTCACCAGCATTCATCCTTTATTTAAAGAAGATGAACTCTACTAGCAGGCATGCAAGCATCACCATTGATTTCTAGTATTTCTGATCTTTAAAGTAATTATATGACCCTCTCATTTTTTCCCTCATGAGTTAAGGAATACTAGTAAATATTTTGACTTCTCCCACTATGTCGCCATTTATTGTGCGCACACAACAACCTCCCTATTTTCTTCTCTTATAGTTTCTCTAAGAGAATAAATTGGGCCACCCTACTAAGCTTTTCTATTGGACATACTCTCGGACTTAATCATGAAAATGGAAAATCCTGAGTCTTTCTACACTTCACACTTTACCATTTGCATCATTTCTTCAAATCACTTCGACCCGTTGATGCACATTTTAGGAGAGCTCCCCCTTTCTTGACCAACACACAAAGTTTTATCATCGATGAAGTTTATGTGATCAATGATGGTATAATGGAAATGCTCACACTATTGTCTATGATGCACACAAAATTACACCGGCATACTTCCTTTCATCTTCATCAATACATCGCTTATTGGTAAAGTTCATCTCTCTCTCTCTCTCTCTCTCTCTCTCTCTCTCACTTCTATGCACTACTTGTTGACGATTTTTCCATCTTATGTAATCATTCTGCTAGTAGAAGGATGTCAAACCCTCATCAAAACTGAGTATATAGAGGTTCTTATTTCTCTCACTGACATCAATCATGTCCACAAGATACACCTTCATCTTGAGACCTCTTATATTCTCCTTTGACTCATCTCCTTCTCATCGCTCATGTCAGTCATGCTCCTATCATTTCCAGTGAGTGATCTTTCTATTCCTAACTGGATAACTGATAATTGATCGCATAACTCACATGATCTACTTCATGTTGTGGTCATAAACAAGTTTTTTGTTTTGCAAGTAGCTTTCATTACGTGTACTATATCATTGTTCTTACTTTGCACTTATGGATTTTATAACTAACCATGATCATGAAAGTGTCATTTATCATCAAATGGGTTAATTGCAACATTTGTAGGCCTTGTGCTAGCTCTAAAATGCATCTTAGAAGAAAATTGGTCCTCCCGCCTCCTAAATAGTGTTAATCGATCAAAACATCAGTTGGTTGTTTTAACGGATTTATGTTTATGTTCCACTGACACATTACCTCAGATCCAATGGATGAACCAAGAGCCTATACATCATAGATTACACAATAACTCATAGAACTGAATTTGGGAAAACTTGTAGAAAGAACTTGACCTAAAATTTCATTAAAAAATTCCTTTGAGCGCAATTGTTTGGCATTCATCAAAGTGTACTTTTATTCCATGGAAAAGGCCAATTGTGTGATAAATTTGATTATGATTCCAATGTAACTCATAGAATCGAAATCCAATGCTTGAAAGTGCTAAACGATCGCCAAGGATTTCTATCCCAAACCAACCCTGTCAGTGATGACGTCGATGTAATGTTAGAATATCATGATAAACTATCTTGCTTGAAGCATATCCCCGTGCTCTTTGCATCATATAAAACAACACCTTAATCAGAGACTGTATAAGAAAGTTATGGACTTTTGAACTCAATCTCTTGTTGTTGCTTGCTGACAAAAGGTACACTTCAAATTTTTCGATTTATCGTCCTTTAAAGGAGTTTATGGAAATTTCTCTGGAAATAGAGGAGGATTTCCCATGAACTCATCCAAAAGTTTTTGAAAAATTATCTAGAAGAAAATGAGGATTTCCCACAAAGTGCTCCAGAATTTGTTGAAAACTCATTCGAAAGTTGTCGAAAACTCATCTGAAACTTGTTGAAAACTCATCCAGAAGTTGTTGAAAAGTTCTCCGGAAGTTGTTGAAAACTCCTCCGGAAGTTGTTGAAAAATGATCTAGAAGCAAAGGAGGAGTTCCCACAAATTGATCGAGAAGAAAAGAAGGTTATTTGGAAGAGTTCCCACAAAATGCTCTTGAACCAAAGGAGGCGTTTCCATAAATTGCTCTGAAATGAGGACATGCCCCTAACAAAATCCATTTCATATTTTAGCCATAAATTTTTACTCGAATTCCCATTTCATGCGTTCCATATGTTGTAACAGAGGTCAAAATTGACTAGCTGCTCAAGGCATGAAGAAGGCATTTCAAGGATCTTGTGTACGTGGGAACAATTGATATTTCTAGATCCATACAAAAGCAAGTAGTATTTACATACTCTGAAGAGGATAGAGAAGTATGGATGAAAGAGATCGATGGAGAGCGACGTCTGGCATTGGAACCTGAGGTGGAACAAGCAATAGGCTTTCGCCATGAAATTTATTTGATTGCTTCTGGAGGAAAGTTTTGACACAGGGAACCATTCTTTTGTATCCCCAGATGGTTCTGCATTCTCAAAAACAAAAATGCTTCGGCAATCAAAAGTTCAAGTCGCTGCAGATTACTCAGATTAAATGTCTGGTGTTTTTGAGTACCAAGGTGAATTAGGTTACCATCCTCTTGAAGAAGTAAGCGAGTGTGAAAAACCTGCTGGAGGAGACTTGAGATTGACAGATGCTGAAATTGCTAGAACTACTGTTGAGGCAAATCATAGCGCAATTGTACTACTTTCGGGCATGGTACATCGTGAACCACATAAGGACATTTCCAGGATTGAGTTACAGTATATCATTGATGATTATGGAGAATGTTTTCATAGGACTGGACGTGGACGATATAGATAGATATGGAGAAAAGAAAATTACAGCAGCTGAAGATCACAATACAACTAACACTGAAGACATTGGTGACACTGACAATAAAGACGATTATGAAGAGGAAAGGAATTCTATTAGTGGTGGAGAGGACTCACGTATTTCTGAGTCCCTAAGGGATTGGAAAAAACTAGATACCGTGAACACAATTCATCCAATTAACTTTGCGAAAAAGATAGCCAAGGTGGTGTCTACAGATTACTGGGAAAAGATGGATAGGCCGTCAAATGGCCTTGCCATTATTTCTAAGACCTGCTTATGTGTAGGAAGAGTCTTATTGACAGAAGTATTTATATAGCCCGTACTACTCGAGTGCAGATGACAATTATACAGATGAAGATGAGCTGAGTAGTGGATCTGGTGAACCAAGTTCACTTTATGATGCCGTGAGAGATTCAAGACCAGCAGAAAATCCAAGTGTTGTTGAATTGGAGAATATGTCCGGTTCAAGAGATTTGGATGTAACAGATTCTAGTCTGAGTAATGATGAGCTATTCACAGAGTCCTCTATTGCCCAGGACAATGATCCTGACTTAGTGTCCATGATGTTGCCTGAAGATGGTGTGCCTTGGGAACTTGGATCAGAAGACTCTGATATGAACTCTTCAATATACAAACTTGAGATTCTTAACATTCAGCTAGTTCCTGTTTATGGTAATCAGACAATTGTCAGCCTGGAAAATTTTCAACACGCAGAGCCAGATATTCTTGTATATTCTGCTACAGAAATTATAGATCGTGTAGATAAGGGTGGAGGATCAAAATGATGATGGCGACGAATACGCATTTACTGCTTTGCGTTTAATTCTAGACCAATGTCTCTGTCATCCATTTTTCTGGCCGCGCAGCATATGCCTCCCACATCATTCGGAAATTATGACATTGATCCACAGGCCAACTCCATAGGACGCAAATGAGATAATTTCTAAGATCCTCGCTGCTCATGCTGATGTTCAATTGGAGTTGGTCTATATAAGGCACCCCGAAGATGATAAAATTGACATTGGCAATGAAAATACTTTGACAATGGCTCTTCGAATTTCAATCCCATGATTGTTTTAGTGCAAGCCGAAGGGTGCGTGTTACATAAAGTGAATAATGGAGTCCCTGAAGAAACCGAAGACAGAGATGAAGTACCGTCTCAATCTGAGATCACAGATGTCCATGTTGCTGGTCTACGGTTGCAAGAAAACACTAAGCTGAAGGGCGCGAGCATTCCAAAGAAACGGGGGACCCTCTTTGGAGTATTTCTGCTCTTGATCATGGCAGTGGAAGCAGATGGACAGGAATTGCCTGGCCAAAACGCACATCAACGGTCCTCGAAAGGATTGCCCGGCGAGAAAAGAGGACGAGAACGCCGCAGGATGGCAGACAGGAAGATGGCAGAAGTGTTACTGAGTAACAGTAGGGTATCCAGGAGGTTGTTGCATAGGAGAAATCTCGCAGGATCCGCCGTTTGGTAGCGCCAAAGATTCCTCCTGGAGGCATCGACGTTAATAATATCCGTGAGATGAAAATGGTAGCGTGACCGTTGGCTACAGTCTGAGGCGCGACAGAGTTCCCGGCGAGGCTCGAGCGACAGAACGGGTCAGAAATAGTTGCGATATCTACGAGAAAACAACACCCGTTTTTATCAGCCTGCTCAGGATTTCCTTATTCTGTGGACTATGACCTCAAAGATTTGAACCCACGCTCTCTGGGAGCGATCAATGACAACAGTTGGCATTGTGATCCATAGTTTCAAAGACATAGGAAGCTTTGTAGGACGCTTCCATACTCAAGAATTCTGATCCCTGTGGGCACTGTACACTTTATTTCCTGCAAAAACAAAAGACTTTACGGATTCATTTTCGCAACGGACATTTTTCACCTGAACCATGCCGCAACTCTCCATATTTAGGATTTCTATATTTACTTTCTCTGTACCAGCATACACCATGTGGCGGCCGAAGGTTGCTACAGAGAGTATGGGATCGCTACCCGGGGGTATCGTCGTGATAAAATGGGACAAACAATTTTTGAAACGAGGCCTTCGTTCATCGGAGGTTGACTCAGAGACTAAGGAACATAATGGAACATAAGTTACCGATTTGCAGCCAAACTGGCATTCAGTTCGATCCATAAGGAAGTAAATTTGATAGAAACTTCAGATCAATCGGTTTGAACGAGGATCGTTGGCAGAAATATAAAGTAAATGGAACGTTCTTCGAAATATTTGAGGCAAAAAAGACCAATGGTGGGAACCCAAAGTAGATTCCTAATAAGTACCGCGCACAGTATTGATCAATTGCATACGGGTGACACTATGGAAGAACAGGCACAACAATTAGAGGCTATGGAAGATCAGGCACAACAATCTAGATATAATGCTTACATGCGCTTCAGATTCTTTTTAGAAGCGTAAAAATAGAATAAGCATGGAAGCATGGATTAAATCGGAACGCTTGAAAGAGTAAATGCGGTTCGATAATGCGAAACGTACACGCTCATGGCGTAATGGCTGTAAGATTGGTTGGCCATGCCTGAGCGGAGAGAGAGATTAAAAAATGAAACTTTCAACATATGCCGGATTTTAGTGGGATTGAGTGGGCCTGTTTGAATGACAAAGAAAGCTAACAGGTTGAAGATCCCGATGATAGTGAACATTTGAAGGTTTGAACGGCGAAGAAGGTCTCTTGCAGGTAGCACGAACCCTTATGACAATAATTCCCAGCAATGTAACCAGGTACAAGAAATCAGTCCAAGGGATGATTCGAGGTTGACAGAGCGAGCATTTGGGAGAGCTTTTGGAGTGGTTTTACCATCTGGGCCGCGCAATGAAATAAGAGAAAGAACAGAAACAACAGCTTTCTGGTATGCATTGGGGGTAAAGCTACATCAAGTCCATGCAAAGACGTTGATATTACAGAGGTAGAGATAAGTGCAGATGAAGAGGAAATCGATTTACATCCATTGGAGCTTTCTATTCCTGAACGAGTTTTTTGCCAGCACACACCAATGTTTGGAACTGCAGAACATCTGGCAGTCGCGAATTCCATGAAGGCGAACCGCTTCAAATTCCTGGAACACCAGGAGTCTTATTTTTTCTTTTTAGAGGGCTGATGTATAACACAAATGGGGGGGCGCATAAGCGCAGGACTGGGAGAAAAACCTCTGTCAAGAGAGTTTCATTGTAATGGCTAAGTTCTTGTAAACCAGATTGGAGTAATAAAAATGATTTTGCTTGCGACTGTGAGATTCATCACGGTCGATTTCTTTCAGCATGTTTTCTTCTCCTTCAGCTGTGTTAAATTTGTTTGGATCTCATTATGTATGTTCCTTATTCACAGTTGATGTGTTATCATTTCTTTAGGTCTTCCTTAATCCATCACGATTGCTGTACATTTTGTTTTCCTCTAACCGGTGTGCTTCGTTATATTTTAGTACAACCACTACTACAACAAAAGGATTTGAGTTTTCTGCAATTGTTTATTGCCTTTCCTATGCACCAGCTATCAGCTGTGTAAGACCAATCTGCATTTTCAGATTTCTGAATGTATCATTTGCTACGTCGGCCTTTCCTTTTTCTTTCCACTGCTGCATCATGATTTTTCAAAGCGCTGAAAGATAGACTTACTTTGCCTCACTTTCTGCAAGTATTTGATCTCTGCTATTGTCTCTTTTCTTCGGTTTTTCATTTGACTCCATGCCCAATGTATCATTTCCCTAGTTTAACACCCAAACTCCAAAAATCCAAGACCGTCTTTTACCCATAAATCTGCCCACCGTTTCACACTTATTTCAATTTATTTTGTGACATTTTTCGAGAGATCCCTCTCGGGTTGGGGGAGGGAAGTCTTCCAATCCAAAGTGGTTCGAGGTTGCATCAAGATTGATTTGCTGCAGCCCATTTCAGTTTTGAGTGTCAACATTTTTGGCGCCGTTGCCGGGGACGGAGGACGAGGTTATCTTCCCTGGGATACGACAAAGTTCAGATCTATCTCTTGATGGTGAACAAGGGATAGGCATTAAATTGGCTGTGATTGTTACACGTCAAAATTACTCAGCTGGATAAGTGTCGCATGTCCCTCTCAATTGTCGTAAGTGTCGCATCTCCCTTACAACTTTCGCAAGTGTCGCAAGTTGGTCGCAAGTGTCGCAAATGAGGTTCAGGTATACTGCCATGTCAACGACACTAAGGAGACACTTATAACATCTCATATGCTTGATTTGAAGAAGGCGAACTGGTTCACTGAAGTAAAATAACTCTTGACACCTGAAGGGAACCCTGAAACAAAGGTTTTGAGGAGGAGCGCTCCCCTATTTCAGCCCTAGAAGCGCTGACGCTCCCCTACAAGGCTTCAGGGAGCGTTATAACGCTCCCCAGCCTCCTCTGAAGGAGCGCTGCTCATCTTGAAAGAG
>ML795136.1:216845-318346 GCA_009831015.1 Picea engelmannii
GCAGCGCCAAAGATTCCTCCTGGAGGCATCGACGTTAATAATATCCGTGAGATGAAAATGGTAGTGTGACCGTTGGCTACAGTTTGAGGCGCGACAGAGTTCCCGGCGAGGCTCGAGCGACAGAACGGGTCAGAAACGGTTGCGATATCTACGAGAAAACAACACCCGTTTTTATCAGCCTGCTCAGGATTTCCTTATTCTGTGGACTACGACCTCAAAGATTTGAACCCATGCTCTCTCGGAGCTATCAATGACAACAGTTGGCATTGTGATCCATAGTTTCAAAGACATAGGAAGCCTTGTAGGACGCTGCCATACTCAAATCTTCTGATCCGTGTGGGCACTGTACACTTTATTTCCTGCAAAAACAAAAGACTTTACAGATTCATTTTCGCAACAGACATTTTTCACCTGAACCATGCCGCAACTCTCCATATTTAGGATTTGTATATTTCCTTTCTCTATACCAGCATACACCATGTGGCGGCCGAAGGTTGCTACACAGAGTATGGGATCGCTACCTGGGGGTATCATCGTGATAAAATGGGACAAACAATTTTTGAAACGAGGCCTTCCTTCATCGGAGGTTGACTCAGAGACTAAGGAACATAATGGAACATAAGTTACCGATTTGCAACCAAACTGGCATTCAGTTCAATCCATAAGGGAGTAAATTTGATAGAAACTTCAGATCAATCGGTTTGAACGAGGATCGTTGGCAGAAATATAAAGTAAATGGAACGTTCTTCGAAATATTTGAGGCAAAAAAGACCAATGGTGGGAACCCAAAGTAGATTCCTAATAAGTGCCGCGCACAGTATTGATCAATTGCATACGGGCGACACTATGGAAGAATAGGCACAACAATTAGAGGCTATGGAAGATCAGGCACAACAATCTAGATATAATGCTTACATGCGCTTCAGATTCTTTTTAGAAGCGTAAAAATAGAATAAGCATGGAAGCATGGATTAAATCGGAACGCTTGAAAGAGTAAATGCGGTTCGATAATGCGAAACGTACACGCTCATGGCGTAATGGCTGTAAGATTGGTTGGCCATGCCTGAGCGGAGAGAGAGATTAAAAAATGAAACTTTCAACATATGCCGGATTTTAGTGGGATTGAGTGGGCCTGTTTGAATGACAAAGAAAGCTAACAGGTTGAAGATCCCGATGATAGTGAACATTTGAAGGTTTGAACGGCGAAGAAGGTCTCTTGCAGGTAGCACGAACCCTTATGACAATAATTCCCAGCAATGTAACCAGGTACAAGAAATCAGTCCAAGGGATGATTCGAGGTTGACAGAGCGAGCATTTGGGAGAGATTTTGGAGCGGTTTTACCATCTGGGTCGTGCAATGAAATAAGAGAAAGAACAGAAACAACAACTTTCTGGTATGCATTGGGGGTAAAGCTATATCAAGTCCATGCAAAGACGTCGATATTACAGAGGTAGAGATAAGTGCAGATGAAGAGGAAATCGATTTACATCCATTGGAGATTTCTATTCCTGAACAAGTTTTTTGCCAGCGCACACCAATGTTTGTAACTGCAGAACATCTGGCAGTCGCGAATTCCATGAAGGCGAACCGCTTCAAATTCCTGGAACACCAGGAGTCTTATTTTTTATTTTTAGAGGGCTGATGTATAACACAAATGGGGGGGGCGCATAAGCGCAGGACTGGGAGAAAAACCTCTGTCAAGAGAGTTTCATTGTAATGGCTAAGTTCTTGTAAACCAGATTGGAGTAATAAAAATGATTTTGCTTGCGACTGTGAGATTCATCTCGGTCGATTTATTTCAGCATCTTTTCTTCTCCTTCAGCTTTTTTAAATTTTATTGGATCTCATTATGTATGTTCCTTACTCACAGTTGATGTGTTATCATTTCTTTAGATCTTCCTTAATCCATCACGATTGCTGTACATTTTGTTTTCCTCTAACCGGTGTGCTTCGTTATACTTTAGTACGACCACTACTACAATGAAAGGATTTGAGTTTTCTGTAATTGTTTATTGCCTTTCCTCTGCACCAGCTATCAGTTGTGTAAGACCAATCTGCATTTTCAGATTTTTGCATGTATCCGTTTCTACGTCGGCCTTTCCTTTTTCTTTCCACTGCCGCATCATGATTTTTCAAAGCATTGAAAGATAGACTTACTTTGCCTCACTTTATGCAAGTATTTGATCTCTGCTATTGTCTCTTTTCTTCGGTTTTTCATTTGACTCCATGCCCAATGTATCATTTCCCTAGTTTAACACCCAAACTCCAAAAATCCAAGACCGTCTTTTACCCATAAATCTGCCCACCGTTTCACGCTTATTTCAATTTATTTTGTGACATTTTTTGAGAGATCCCTCTCGGGTTGGGGGAGGGCAGCCTTCCAATCCAAAGTGGTTCGAGGTTGCCTCGGGATTGATTTGCTACAACCCATTTCAGTTTCGAGTGTCAACACCATATATCATCATAAATTTCTTTTTGAGATATAATACTTCCATGATATATGATTTGATAAATTCCTAACCAATTATTTACATTTTTCAAATGAATATATTACACCTTGTTGAAATCCCCAAGGGACACAACGCCTCAACTGCAAGCAGAGGAACTAGGAATCAAATTCAGTGAATCTTATACGAAATTTCAATTAATTAATGTTTCAATTCTATAGGTTTTAATGCTTGGGTTTAATAGTTTATTTTAAGGTTACTCTAAGATCACTCATCTACTGCATATTTAATGATTCTAGGTGCCAATGCCAAAATAAGGTCGCACT
Source organism: Picea engelmannii (assembly GCA_009831015.1). Lineage (NCBI taxonomy): Eukaryota > Viridiplantae > Streptophyta > Pinopsida > Pinales > Pinaceae > Picea > Picea engelmannii. The sequence continues at coordinate 219,620 of ML795136.1, forward strand.
CAACAGTCCAAATAGGCATCATGTGAGAGAAAAAAACCACCAAGGCACAAATACCATGCATTAAGGAAATCCCTCCAGTATGAAACAGTACCCTTGCAAATATGATCTACATCTAAGGAGAATGGAGAGACAACAACAACAACTATTGCAACAATAGAGGAGAAGTGAAATGGATGAAGAGGAATTCTAAACACTACAATGATCAACTATCGAACTCTGAGAATTAAGTGTGTTCCCATGTATGGACCAGTATCCATGGTGGGTGAAGCGCACTATGGACAAAATCTATGATGGCCCACCAGGACTAAAATACAAATTCGAATTGTAACTTTGTTTTATAAATTAAATCATAAACACTTGTATTTTCCTTGTTCTCTCATCATTACAAAAGGGATAAGGAAAAAAGTGTGTAAATGAAAGGTCATGGTGGAAGGCACAAGGGATAACTTAAATAAATACGAGGATTGTATCCAAGAAGGGGGATTTTTGTCTCTTCAAGCATTGTACATTTTTTGAACTACTTTGGGAATACAATGTTAACTAAAATTGAAAATCCCTCCCCAGATCTTTCATGTACATAAAATTTTGAAGAGGAGAAGCCAATTTGGCCAAGATACTTTTGGAAGAGTTTTGATCTTCATGTTAGATGTGTAAGGACTATTCCTTTGTTTTTTTATTAGCACTCAGGTTGTGTAAGGATGTACTTCATATTGTAGACTAATATTTTGTATGATGGTGGAATTATTATTTATGTTCTTCATAGAATGTTTGTCTAAATTCATGGGCGTAGAATCATGAATGATTTTTTAAATGCCAGACTACTATGTGTTTACATTTGGTTATTCATGTTCTTATCTTTGTTGTGTGTGAACTATTTACCAGTCTCTTGACATGAGCATGGTTAGTTCTATGTTTACTTTTCGGTTACCTTAGTTTTTTCCAAATGCATTCATATTAGATTAGTTGCATTTAATACTTTAGCTTAGGAAACGTTCATCGGTGGACCGACCTGCAACCGGTAAAACCAAACAAGAAATGGTTGTTGGGCCAGAATCTGGATGGGTTCCCTATTCCAAACAATGAGAGTTCTAATTGGGGCTTCTCATCAAGGGTAACCCGTATTGTTGACAAAGGGGATTTTTCTTGCTTCAACACTATCCCATTTGGATTTATGTTCGACATCAATGGGGCCTTTTTTTATTTTTTTGAGGTAATCAAATGCAATCCTTTAATTTGTAGTACATATTTTATATGGGATTTACATGATAAGTAGTTGGTACTCGTAAGAAAAAGATCACTTGGAGTAGAAATATTAAAAAATACACATAATATGGATTCAAAAGATGAAACCAACTATTTGTATGGAAAGCTCTAAAAAAATAGGCATTTAAAAAAAATGACATCGAAAATGGATTTCATATGTGAAATTTATGCCTCTTTGTTGGGTTAGATCTCCCTTTTACTTCTTCTTGGGTTAACCCAGGTTCATATCTGAACAGGTTTCCAACAAAACCCTCTAAAACTATCGACCCTCCAAGTAAACCAGAAGGCAACGCTACGCGCAGAGAACATAACGTAGTCTCACCTGAGATAGCTCTATGGGTGACTACAAAGCTCAAGTGCTTGCAGTCTAGGAATAAGTGGGGATATGGGGTTGTATTCTATTTTCTTCATGCATAAATCTTGTTATTTATTCAAGTACTTCTAGGATTTATTCATCTTTAGGATCATGCATGCATTCTAATACATCTAGTTAATCATTCATTCATAAGATAACCATTAATAGGAAGGAAGAATTCAATAAACATCACATATAACAAAATTTTTACTATGGTTCACCCCCTCTTGGGATACGTCCACAAATATTTGGCTTCTCTGCTCTTTTATCTAGTCTACTACAAAATCTATTGTTGCACGCATTAGATATTCCATCATACAATCCTGATGAGGTTAAGGAACATTTATGAGGAGAACTAGATCACACCAGGATCCTCATCCTGTGATCTAACCCTCAAAATCTACCTTACTCGACTCTTCTACCACCTTATTACAATTGGAAGTCTCTCAAATTCTCAATAGTATCGAACTAACTAACTCCTAACCTAGACCTCCTAGGTTCTTATTTATACTATTTTACAATATTATAGCCATTACAACCTTTTTCAAAAACCCTAACCCTAATATGGTTAGGCTTGTGTTCCTCCTCATACGTGGCCTTTCCTTCTTGCATGTTGCTTTTCCTCCCTTTTCCGCATGCTACTTTCTTTCCATCTATTGCACGTTCTCCCAAAATTAGGTATCGCCTTCCAAAAATAGGTCTTTCCTCAAAATACACCTTCGCCCAACATTCCCCCAAATATGACATGTGGCTCCTCCCAAGCCACTCACATAATGCATGCTCCTTAAACAACCTATGCCAAGCTGTGAAATGTTCCTGCTAACTCTTCCCCTTTTGCTCTACCTTGCACAACTTTCTTTGTGAGCTCTTATACCCTCTACACTGTGATATCCTCCTTGAGAGATTCTTCACTCTCAGCATGATCCTGAGCCATTATTGTCTTTTCCTTCTCCAGTTACATGATTATTTGCACTGCTTTCTCTTGGATAGGTTCTAGCTGGGCTATCCTTGCCTGCTTGTTATTTTGCGCAGTGTTCATTTATGCCTGCAGGGACTTCATCTCCTGTGCACCCTTCACTCGCTTTGTGATGCTCATGGACTTTTTCCTCTGCTTCAGCTCCTAGATTGCAGTGTGGATCGCCTCCTCTTGTTGGTATAATTGTTGAACCCTATCATCCTCATCCAACATTGTCCATAGTTGCACGGTCCTATAAAATAGTTATGTGACCTTTTCAACTTCTTTCTCCATCATCTCCACTTTTAGGGCTTCCTGTTGTTCCCTTTCAGCCAAAAATTTAGGAGGAGTAGTCGGGGTTAATTTTTATTTAATATACTTGATCTCCTTCTTATAGTCCTCGAGCATCTGCACGATGATTTGGATATGTTCTTCTGCATTGCTCACGACTTCCTGCGCGCTTTCTAGAATTCTTGTAAAGACTTCCTTCAATTTTTTCTCTAAATTATATGCACGTTGTTTCTCTTATTTCGTCTCCAGCTTTATCTACTCGACGACTAGTTCTAGGGTTTCCTTACCATCCCTAATTACCTATAATTCTATTTCATCTGTCCTTGCCTGCGAGTGCACTTCCCATGCGACACTGACTTGCAGTTTGTACAGTGCCTTTGTTGGTATTTTCTCCAAAACCAATTGTACATATGCTAGATATTTGAGTGGTGTTTGGGATATGGCCTCACCCATCTGCATCATTTTTTATGTTATTTGGAAGCTTAGACTTACTTGCGCTATGGTTTATATAGTGTCTTCTTCATTCAACGTGGTCCTTTCCTTTGCTTCTACTGCTAGGGGGATCAATTATGTTCCCCTTTCGCGCCTTTTCACAGTTTATATTTTCTTTAAGACCTGCCTGATATCGACCAACTCATTATGTATCCTTCCTCTTTGGTGGTCGACCTCTTCAAAATCCTCCACTACGTGATGTTATACTCTCTCTGCGATAAGATCGGCATTGCCCTTGGTGATTGTATACTCTGGTATTTTCTTATGTGCCTTCGCCTTCTTGCGCGGCCCCCATGTATGTATAATTGGCCACTTGGGTGGACCTGTTTCTTGTGGAGTAGTTTTTGAAGGGGTTTCCTGTGTCATTGTGTCCCCCCCTTCCTAGTTCTTCTTGCATCGGGAAAATTTCCTTTATTGACTATGTGTCCTTATTTGGAGCACTGCCCTTCTTCTGCATTGGCTTCTGACTGAGCTTCCCTTGCTGTGTTGTATTTTTGGGCACAACGTTGTCTCCTGTAGGTGCCTTAGTTGACCCTTATTTCACTTCCTTTCCCTTTGGTATGTCCTTGGTGATGACTGGGATCTTCCAGCCTCACATTGCCATTTCTACTTCATTTGCATTGATGCAGAATCTAATTTGCAGCCATTCTTTCGCTGGATCCCTACGTGCTTAGATCCACATGTTATGCCATGTATCCCTAAAGTTGGATATTCCTTAATATTGTGTGATCACTTCTATAGTTATTCTCCAGTTATTGGTTATGCTATAATGGATGTCAGTGAGATACCTAGAAAAGGTGCCATCATTGCTACTTATTTTCTTGGGGTCTGAAGTGCTTCCCAATGACGTGTACCATGCTACGCAAAAACGAGATACTCTATCACAGAAATAGGGGTAAGGAGGCTCTTTCAACCCAATTAGGGTTATCAGGATCATGAGCTAGGAGTAGTGAAACTTCATTCCCAAATCCTGTGCATCCTTGTAGTTGTATAGGAATAAGTTTAGTAAATATGGTGCCCAACTAATCATGGTGCCATTTGCACACTATGATGTTGCTGTGAAAACCCTTGCATAGACCTCCTCCTTTTCGACATTTCCTTAGTAGTTTGCATGCCATTAGTTTCGTGACCATCCTGGTGGTTGCGTCAATGATTCTCTTGATAATGATTCTACGGGAGCCTCTTTCCATCCAGTATGTCTTCTTCATCTCTTTTGCGAGATATTTTTCTTTGGTTTTTTCGTACAGGTACTGTGTGGGACTCTCACCCATTGATGGAAGACCCATGATGAAGGAAATGAGTTCTACGTCCATGGAGATAGGTTCTTCTAACCATAAGAATCCTCTGTGGAGGACTGCCATCAACTTCCTGATGTAGTTATTCACCTCTTTCCCCCTACCGAAGTGGGGGATCTATCGAAAATTCAAGATCCCTATGTTTTCCAGGCTTGCATCCCATTGCTTTGGTTGCAGCATGGGGTCTCCAAATGGTCATGTTCCTATGCTCTCCATGTACACCTGCTGCACAAATTCAAAGAATTTACTGGTGTCAGACAGATCATGGTTTGTGTATCTCACCATTTCCATGCACCTAGTATATTTAGCATGGCTTGCACCCCCTCTAGAATGTATGGTAACACAATTGAGGCATCGGACTACTTGCCTAGGGACTATGCAATGGGTTGCATTCCCTTTCTTCTTACTGGCGTGCTAGAGGTACTAGCCTCTGGTTCTCTATCTTCCACACCCGACATTGGTTGCCCTACGATGTCTTCAACCTGTCCTTCCTCCTACTGCGAGGACCCTACCATCGGTTGTGGTCTTGGCCCAACAGACTTTGTCCACTCAGTGTCACCACCATTCATTCTGTGGGTTACTTCAGCCCTCACAGATTGTTTAGGGTTGCCTATGGTGACTAGTTCGTGACCCTGCACACTCTCATGTGAGCCAACCTCCACCTCGGCCATCATCGAGGCTTTTTCTTCCTCCTCGACCAGTGTGGTGCTCACTAGTTCAACCTGTGGCAAGGGAATTGTGTTGACATTGACAATTCCCTCTCTCTGTGTCATTTCCTACTCCACCTCTGCGATTTCTTGCGGTGACCTGAGACTGTTGTGGGTTTTTCGTGCTGTTTGGATTGGTGTGCCAACCTTTGGAGGTGCCATTGTGGGTACTTCTTTCTTCTCTGAGTGGAATTTGACTCCTATGATCTTTGAATTCACCTGTTCGTCTCTTGTCTTCATGCTCCTTAGCTTCGCGAGTTTTCAAATGCACGATAAGTTTTGTTTGGCCCGTGTTTCCACTTTATATAGAGGGGATCATGAATTCCCTAAATCTTCTAGAAGAAGCTTATTTGGTTGTTATTAATGCATTGAATCTTGTCGAGTATGCTTCATTCAGTTTCATAAATGCCCAACTCACACCTTTTTCCCTAACGACCATTTTTTTCTTTTTCGACTGTTGGCCCCTTTTCCGGTGCACTGCACTTTTTTGGTGCATCGTGCCTTTATTTTTATGACTTTCCCTTAGTGCATGTTGTTGTTTTTTTTTGTCAACCATATGTTGCGTGTGGTCACTTTTTCTTTCTTTCGCACTGATTCCACTATTTTTGCGCACAATGTTTCTCAATATTTTTATATTTTATTTATTTTCTACTTTTGTATTTCTTTTTTCCTCTTTTTCTCTTATTTATTTATTTTTATCCTTTTTCGGTCCTAATATCTACTATAACACACTATATACATGCCTTTTTCATTGTGTTGTAACTTTTAAGAGTTAGTAGGTCGACTGTCCCTGTACAGTTTTAGTCGACTACCATTAATCATTCCTTTTAGTTTTGTTCCTCCCAAATATTTTAATTGTACACATCCCCCATTTGTGATAGTATTTATCTCATATGGACCTATCCAATGCATTCTAAACTTACCAGGATGTTGGAAAAATTTAATGTCATAGAGAAAGACTAGGTCTCCTTCCTTGAAACTCTTCTTCTTAATATGTCTATCATGCCAGGCTTTGTCTCTTGCTTTCTGTACTTTTCGGTGAAATCCTGCTAGAATTTTTTCCTCTTCCATTTCATTAGTTTACTTAACCTCTCCTTTACTACACCTCTTTCTGTCATTTTGGTAATTGTTGTTATGCATAGACTGTGTACCAGAAATTCTAATGGTACTACTGCTTCATGCCCATATACCAATTTGAATGGTGTCTTTCTTATCAATTTCTTACATGTGGTCCTATATTCCCATAGTACTGCTGGTATTTTCAAGTCCCAATCATCTCTGTTGACATTGAAGATCTTAGTCATATCATTTTCCAAGATCTTATTGAAAGATTCTACCATTCCATTTTCCTAAGGAAGGTATGGTGTACTTTTTGGCACAAGGGCAGACCCAGGGTTCAACTCTAATAGCGCACCAACAAGCCCTAACTACTGGCCTTTTCGGAAATACCTGCGAAGCAGATGCAGTCTCACCCGAAGTAGCAATAGGGGGTTGTAGGACACAGGTGTCTACAACCAGAGGAAATGCAAGTGAATCCAGAAGAACAACACACATAGATCTAGTTACCCTTTACCAAGATTAAACCTACTTCGCACAGTCATATCTCAGATCTAAAACAACAATGCATGACCAATATAACAGAAATAAAATAACACAGCATCAACCACATTGAACAACTAGATATGCATGGTTCACCCTCTCCCTAGGGCTACGTCCACATAACTGTGTTTCTTGTTATATTATATGAAAACATATAGTTCTATCTGTGCACTTATCTTACAGATCTCTTTCTCTCCTTCTCTCTTCCCTCCCTACGCACCTAGTTGTAGGTTTTATCTTCGCACCCAACTGAAGATCTTACAATCCAAGAACACACTCACACACCAACAATCAACAATACTCGCTCTCTTCACCCACAATGACCAACTAATGGCGAACCCCCCTTCTCTCATCTAGGTCTTTATTTATACATTACAATGACTCTCAGAACACCTTAGATCGAAGTCTAAGTGTCAAAACCCTAATTGCCAAAACCCTAGATGTCTAAAACCCTAGGTCCACTTGACACATCTTGTCAGGGATTCTCCAGCCTATCTTTCCTTCTTTCCCACGAAGTGCTCTAAAGCATCCATTGGTATTTTTTTCTGCTTGCTGATTTGTCCACAATCTGTCTTCCTTGCTAATATGTCTTCCTCGATCTTATCGTTCAACGAATTTCTTTCCATTACTTTTCTCCTTATTTTCCGCTTCTTTGACCACTTCGACCTAATCTCAAAAATTGTGCCTTCTGCGCAGTTCATACTTCACCTTTCTTCCTTAACCTTCACTTTCTTCCATTAAACAGGGGCAAAAACCCCCCAACACTCACTTGTGACTCATCCCGAGGCACTGCAAGACTGATCCTTCTATTTCACTTCGACCTCAAACTACGCGGAGCAGCTTTTGCTTTCTGTTCTGTCTTCCCTTCCTTGTGCAAACTATCTTTTTTGTGTCTGGTACCCAGTTCCAACTGCACCTGGTACCTAGACCCTTATTCTTATGCTTTTACAGAGAGTTGCGAGGCAGCTGGTTGTCATAGTACAATTTCAATCGGCTCCCATTTACCAAACCTTCTGTCCATTCTCCTTTCAGGGTCTTCAACTACACAACTCCTCCTTCCGTAACATAGGAAACCTCAAATGGTCCTAGCCAATGTGTCCCAAACTTCCCTGGGTGTTTTATGAACTTAGTGTCATACACTAATACCAAATCTCCTTTCTTGAATGCTTTTCTTCTAATGTGTCTGTCATGTTAATCCTTTTGTCTTTCTTTCTATATCTATTGATGGAATCCTGCAATAAACTTGTCTTCCTCTAGTTCTACCAACTGCACAAGTCTGTTCTATACAAGACCTATATCATCCATACCTGTAATTGTTGCAATTCTCAAACTAGGAAAAAGATATTCCATAGGTACTACTGCCTCTATACCATAAACCAACTTAAAGGGAGTCTACACTGTCAACTTCTTGCAAGTGGTTCTATAATCCCATAACATTGCTCCTACTCTCAAATCCCAATCATCCTTGTTTACACTACAAATCTTCATCAGCATTGTCTCCAAGATCTTATTGAAAGCTTTGACTATACCATTCGCTTGAGGGTGGTAAGGTGTGTTCTTCTTATGATGAACCTCAAATTCCAGAGTCAAGGATTCAATAGTTTTATTAATAAAATGAGTACCTTGATCGCTCATGAGTATCTTTGGGAATCCAAACCTTGTTATTATGTCCTCAAATATGAACTACACAACTATATCTGCACTACAGTCCTTAACTTCTCTTTCTTCTTCCCATCTGGTCAAGTACTTTGTCATAGTGATAATGTATCTCGCTCATGTGTGCTTCCCTGGTGGGTTTATAGGTCCCACAAAATCAATTGCCCATTTCTCAAATACCTATAAAGTTAATTGAGGTGCTAAAGGCATCTCATCCCTTCTGGATCGTTTCCCAACTCTTTGGATTACATAGCATGCTCTGTATTATTCTTTAGCATCTCTGTGCAGAGTGCGCCACCAGAGGCCATCTCTAAGAACCTTTTGCATTGTTTTTTTTCTTTCATAGTGTCCTCCTGTGATGCCTTCATGTGCTTCTTCCAGAATCAGTGGTCTTTCTTCCTCCATAACACATTTCCTCAAGATCTCATCAGGTCCCATATTATATACATGTCCAACTATAAGTGAAAAGTCTGCAGCATGAACTACCAGTTGTTTCTTCTGAATGACTATATATTCGTGAGGTTCCATGCATGTTTATAGGAATTGGACTATCTCGACGAAGTGATCATCAAACTTTATGATGGCCAACAACTATGCATCTGATAGTGTATCCTTTATACTGGTAGGTTCCCCTCCATGTTCTAACCTAGATAAGTGGTCAAGTCCCTTGTTCATTCTTCCTAGTTTGACCACAATCTCAAAATCATATTCCTGGAATAGCAGTAGCCATCTGCATATTCTTCCCCCCAACACTGGCTTGTTGACTAGGTATTTCAACGAAGAGTGATCAGTAAAAATATTAAATTTTCCTCCCAACAAGTAGTGTCGAAACTTCTACAGCGCATATACCATGGCTAGACCTTCTCTTTCGATGGTAGTGTAATTTATCTCAGCTATAGAGAGATTCCTTCTAGCAAAGGCTAACCGATGGTCAAATATCCTGCTCTTGTTTGTGCTAACACTGCTCCTAATGCAATAGATGAAGCATCGACATGCACATGGAATTCTTTACTCCAATCAGGGAAAACCAGAATAGGCGTAATGACCATTTTCTATTTTAGTGTGTCAAAGCTCTGCTGACATTCCTTTGACCATTGGAACTGACAATCTTTCTTTAAAATCTTTTCCATGGGTGTTGTTATCTATGCATAACCATTGATGAACTTTATGTAGTATCTAGTATGCCCTAATGCAATGCGCAAATGTCTAATCGGAGTAGGAGGAGGTAGATCAACAATGGTGGCTATCTTGGAGGGATCTACCAACAACCCCTGCTTACACACAATATGGCCTAGCAACACTCCAAAGGGTGAAAATAAAATACATTTTTTTAAATTCAAGGAAATCTGACATTGACTGCATTTATCTAGCATCAATCTTAAACATTCAATATGGTCTTTTAGTAAGATAAAAATAGTCCAATTATCAAAATATGCTTCCAAACATTTATGTAAAAACTCCTTGAATGATTTTACCACCACCCTGGAAAATATGGTTGGTGCATTCTTCAATCCAAAAGGCATCACTATGTATTGGAAAGAACCCCATTTAGTTGAAAATGTAGTCATATGGCAATCTTCCTTAGCAATCTTGATCTGGTGATAACCTAAAAATCCATCTGTGAAGGAGTAAAATTCCTATCCTCGTACATTATCTAACACTTCGTCAGTAAACAGTGTAGGGAATGGATCATGTAAGCATGCATCATTCAACTTTCTTAGGTCCACACAAATTCTGATTTCTCCTATCTTCTTATCCTGGACCACCATAGGGCTAATCCACTTTGACTCTTCAACAGGTTCTATGATTCCTTCTTCCAACATTCTGTCTAATTCGATCTTGAATTTCTTCTTATATTTGGGATTCATTCTATAGGGTCTCTGTTTGACTAGCCTTGCATCTGGTTTCAAGGGGATTTTCATTTCTCCCATGGGCCCTTTAATTCCCTTCATGTCTATGAACTTGGTTGGAAACAAGTCCTGATATTCATGCAGTAATTCTATGATCTTGTCAATGGTGGCATCGTCCCAATAATCTCCAATGTTTGCCAGCTTAGGTGCTTTCTCTGTCCCAATATTGACTTTCTTCATTTTGATTGGTTGTCCAATGAAAGGTAGTTTGATTCCCGGTCCTTATATGTCTCTTTTTCCTTAAGTTTATGCGATGTTCACCTTCCTAGGATCCTTGTCTTCATAAACATTGATATTGTAACAACCTTGCAGTTTTTGAAGAGGTGCAGTCCATTCATCCTCTTCTTTCTCCAAAGGGAGGTTAGGTGCCTCCTCAAATACTCTTTGTTGTACAACTTGTAAAGCTTGATCTACTGTTGGGTGATGAATTTCAAATAAAAATGTAGCTACAAAATTTTGAGTCATACCATGCCAATCTACAGTGGTGCGGTGCAGTTTTTCTTGAAGGTACCAATTGATAGACGTTGTGTCCAAAGTGTTAATGAATTTATGCACCCACTGTTCTTGAGGAATGTTGTTCCGGGCCTTCTCACAACTTCGCACATGGTCCTTCAGGAAACTTTGACCTGTGTATCTAACTTCACACCCTTCGATTTGGTCTGAAAAGTGCACTTCCATTAAAGTGCGACATTGTACCCACTACTCGATGTTCTTTTTGTGTGTCCCCCACCATCTTTCTAGTGTTGCTTTAAACGCTTCATCCAGTACCAACAACCTTTGTTGTAATGGTACAATTTATTCAAATTCCAATAGGAAAGTTTCTAAATGATTTAAACCATCAAATGTGAGCATATTACTTACTTCTATGCTAATCCAGCGAACTTCCCTAGTCAGTATAGAACACCTCCGCACATAAACTTCATACATTGTTTTTTGCCATTTCTCCAGTGTTTCTTCCAAATCTGATGAGCATGCGTTGTCACTTCGCCAGCTTAAATTCCCATCTTTTGTAGGATTAATGTAATCATGTTGTCTTGCTTTCAATTTATATATATTCTCTAGCTCATATGCACAGTCTTCTTCTCTGATGGGTTATGTGTATCTACAACCTTCATCAGGATCCAGAGGTGCAATGACCCTAAGGCCATCCCCTTCAAATGTCATTATTTTTTTATTTAAGTCAACCACAGTAGAATTTTTAAAAGCCCAATCAATTCCTAACAACGCAGGATAAGGACAATTATCATCAACTATCTCAATTACTTTGAAGTCTACAAATTTTCTTACCCCATCGATGTCCACAGGGACATGCTCTAGCCTTCCAAAGGGGCTTACTACCTGTTGATTAGCCATCTTGAGCCTGATAGGGGAGTAAATCAGTTTAGGTTTCCCCATTAGTGCCTAGGTCTGCTTCGTCATAAAATTGACTTCTAACCCTAATTCAAGGACCACATAATCTATGGCATAGTCTCTGATCTGAGAATTAAGGTGTAGTTCCTTGTTTGTTCTTCTCTTCCTAGATACTTGGTGTACTGCTCTATTCAGTAAAGGATCTACCTTCCCTAGATCATACTGTCTAATCAAGTGTTGTAGTTCTTGTATGGCTCTTTCATCCTTAATCAACTCAATAAATGTATACAAGAAGTTGATAAGCTTTCTTACCTCTTTTTCATTTTCAGGCACGACTAATTGATCAAATGCTAGAGGCATTCCACATTCTCTTACTTTTGGCTATGTCTTTGATGAAGAAGCCTGATCTCTTATGAATTCTTTTCTTGCCTCTTCAAACATCTTTTTTTGTTTCCTTGGATCAAAGTCTCATGTATTCTATGTGGCTCTCCTGACCATTGATCCCTCTGCAGTATTTTTTGGAGTCGCTATGTCTTCTCCTGTAACGGCGCCTCATCTAGTGATAATAACGACTCTAGGATCCTCTCCGGGAGGTTCTGCTGAAATTAGTTGTACTTGTTGGTTTCCTCTCCATCTCTCCTGAAGTTTGGCTAACAATATAGGACAATCTTCAATAACATGTTCAAATGAGTTGCAGTAGCTGCAAGTGGTACAAGGGTTCTGATAGTCCCTTGGCAAGTGACCTAGTGTTACACGTCAAAATTACTCACTTCAATAGTGTCGCAAGTGTCATCATTACAAGTGTCACAAGTGTTGCATTTTGCTCACAAGTGTCGCAAGTGTCAGGGAATCATACTTCCATGATGCATATGTCATGCCTTTAAACGACATCAGGAGGACACTTGGCACATGTCAAACACTTGATTTGGATGAGGAGGAAAGGTTAACTGGGCTCATGAACCTTTTGCTATCTGAAAACACTCAAAAAACTAAGTTTTTGGAGGAGAGCGCTCCCCTATACCTCTTCTGGGAGTGTTGGCGCCCCCCCTTACACTGTCTAGGAGTGCTATAAAGCTCCTTTGGACCTTCTGCGGAGTGCTGGTGTCTTTAGGAGTGTTGGCACCCCCCTTAAGCCTACTGGGGAGTGCTACAGTGCTTTGATGGCCCCTTTGAGGGAGTGCTTCCTATTCTGGGTAGTAGTTAAGTTGTTGAGATGAATGGGGGAAGGATACTTTCATTCTTGGAAGGCAGTTGGATTTGAATCCCTAGTCTAGCCATGATCTTAGGGCAGATCCTCAGCTGAAGGAGGAAAATCCTCAACTTCCCCAAGGATATCTCAAGTGGTTAAAGCCTCTCCAAGGCTATATAAGCAAGCTTTCTCATGGTGAAAGGAGGACTGGAGGGAGAATCACACCAAACTTATGATCTTATAAATGGTGCTGGAACAGAGATATTTTGGAAGTAAGAGACCTATGATCTCATAGGGAGAAATTGGTGAAGTTGTGATCATTTAGATCGTGGATCTTTTGAGCAAGGGGTAGACAAGGAGGACTTGACGGAACTGCTGCAATCCATCTACGGTTGTAAGCAATGTTTTGTCCTCATTAATATAATTTTCTTGGCCTGTTTCTTTCTAATTCATGTTCAATCTCACATGAATTTGTCTCTTTGGTAGATAGACCTATTTCGGACTAATATTGAGAGAGTAGGAAGTGGTCGTACTTTGTTTGTCTACAGGGCTTATCGAGGAGCAAAAGATTGGAGCTCAATTCAGAGCGTGCAGGGACAAACACCGGTAAAAGGTACTTATTTTCTCCTTCCTCCTCACACACTAGTCCACCTATATATAAAAGGAAGTCAGTGACCATGATAAGCACTTTTTGTCTTAGATTTAATAGTCTAGCTCTTTGAGGAGATCTACCTGTCCGCAGGGAGATTTTCCTTCAATAGAAATTGGCGACTCCACTGGGGAATCGAATCGAAACTTTTGGTTTTAATTTTTCCTCATAGACCTTGTCTTAACCTTTGATTTATTTTAGACCTTGTTCACCCCATTTGCTTGAGTTCATATACTGATTGACTCTTTACCCCCTCACATTCAGCTTGACTATCAAAATTTGACTGAAATTTTGGGTTTTTGGACATTTTTATGAGTTTTTTGAGCCTGGCGCCCCTATGCCCATGTTAGTAGAGCGCCAGCACTCCCTAAAGGTGTTGGATAGAGTGTTATAACACCCTGGTGTCCCTTACACCAGAGCGCCAGCCCCTTTTTGCAAAAATCCTTTCAAAAATTGCATTTTTTGGAGGTCCAAACCCTGTTTTTTACTTGTTGAGCTGCTTTGTGATTCAATGATTCTTCCTTTGAACTTTGACATGCTTCCTCCTGAGAAGTAAACACCTTGTTGTTTATATTTTATGCCCTTCTTCCTTATTTTTGAGTTTTTGTTGTTGAGAGCTTCAAATCAATCCGTTGTTTTTTCTCTCCTATCTGACTGAGCGAAACTCCAGTGAAGGACATCTAAAGTCTGTGACTCTTCTCACTTGGTTTTTTGAGGTCATTGTTCTTAAACATCTCTCTTTTTGTGTGAATTGTTTGATTTTTCTTTGTTATCTTTTGTCTTCTATTTGATTCTTTTTTCAATCACAGCAAGAGGGTGTGTGTTGTGTGTGCGAAATCTAATCATACTTGTCTGAATCTCTTTTATCTKAAAGGATAGTTGGTAGGAGGAGATTTTTTTGCATTGAATTAGTCATCATTCACATACAAACGACAAAGATACATTTTAGTGCTTTATTTGCATATTAGAAGGCGTTTTTGAAAATGTTTTAGCATTGCATTGGATTCGATTGAGAACCGATTGATTGAAGACGTTTCATATTAGTGTTTGAAAGTGAAAACGACTCCTTCTCTTTCCCTTAAATAGGCGTTCATTGAAAAGAAACGATTGCTTATCATATTCTATGCATCTTTTTGGGCATTGAGTCATCATTCCATTAGTTTCACTTTTGTGCACCCTTTGAGTAAAGAACAGCTATAAAACGAACGCTAATTAAAAACTACCTAGAACATTTTTGTTTTTAGGATCTTCCACCAACAGTAGACTAGGGTTAGCACTTTGGATTAGGCTATGAGTACAACTCTCCAAAGTTTTCAAAACAAACATTAGCATCCTGAGTTAGGGAGATTCAAATCCAATTGTCCTATTGGTTTTCTGGGATCCCCCTCTCACACAGGGGTTACGCACGAGGTCGTATTCGGGCGAATTACAGATATTATCCCTCCATGGTTCAACTATTTGTAGTGGTCGGATCGTATATTGGGGGTCACTGGAAGGTATACCCACGATTATGTGTGGAATCCTTTCGGGTTGATTTCGAACTTGTTATCCTGCCCATACATTTCGGATTGGACTGTCGACTGTACCTGCCCAGGGACTCACTGCAAATTGGTGTCTTTAGTTTCCATAATATTTAGGTACTTACACAAGGTGACGGTGAATGGAAGTCTCACTGTACCTGGAATAGACATTGGTCAAACTCACTCAGGCTCCTTGGAGGCTAAATCCACAATTACTGCGTGGAAGCTTGCACCAAGGTGAAAGTCCGTTAATAAGGTTGCCATTGTAACTGTTCCACCATATCCTAGCCCCTTCTCGACTTGATCACGCGACGTTGGATTTCATCACCAACTAGTATGGTCATCGAGAGAAGTTTTGTCTGCTTGGTTGATTCCTAGATTTTATTAGTGCATGATGTTTCTTTTTCTTAGTTGGCCCTAGATTTTCAGTGTGTTCTATTATTCTCCACAATTGAGCCCATAGATGATAAAGGTCCTCGTCGATCACGTAGGATGCAAGGGCTACCTCCGGAAGGATATCAACCCTTACCTCCTAACCCTCCAGAAGACAACTACTGTAGAGAGGTAGAAAATCAATCTGATGCTTGAAGTGTTATTGCTCCTCCGTTAGATAACTTAGAAGACGCTTTGATCACAGTTGAAAATTCCACCACACCTGTGTCGGTAACTCATCTCGAACCACTTTTGGTTCATTTAGACTCCCTTGGGAACGTCATAGATGAAGAAGTCCCACGATTACCGGAGAGGATCTTTACCGAAACATATATGGGATCCACGGAACCAATCTTTGGTGACGAGTATAGGCCTCTTGTTCCTCCTAGCACCGCAGTAGAAACCAATCCCACACATGCTCGTTCTGTATGGAGGACTTCATTGGGATGCGATCTCTATGAACATTTCGAATCTATTTGACAACCCTTTCATTCTCATGACCCTCCTAGTGAAACAGGACCATCCAGTCAAACCATGAATCACCCAGTCGATCAGGTTATTCACTCTATTGTCATGCCAACACAAGTCTATCCTAATGCTGGACTCATCACCTCTACTCATCCCCAAAGCACTTCAATATCTACCCCTGTTTCTACAAGTTTTTACTCTACAGCTCCGCACATTCCACACGATCCTGTTGGGACATCTTCTCACCCGAGAATGCAGACCCCTGCTGGCCAAACACAACCAGCTGGAGGGAAACCACCATCCAACAAACCGTTTCCTCCTGGAGGAATACCTTTCCATGGCGGGCCTACCCCTCCTGGGGGACAGTCCCCTTTTCATGCTCCTACTGGAGGGAAACCTCCGTTTGCCAGTCATACCTCGGTCGTAAATCAACCGCTGGCAGGGGGGAAACCCTCGTTTGCTGGAAGCCCTTCACAATCCTGGGGAGTATCTTCAAGAGGCATTTTTACCCAACCCCACGTTGGGGGGCACTTGTATAATAACCCACTGGGAGGAGTACCCAATCCTGTCCCTTTCGGAATATATTATGGGAAATCTTATTCGGGCGACATCCAAAATACCACCTAGAGTTCTCCGGGACCACAGTCTTATCCTCCTCCTAGGCCTCATGTGTATCCGCTTCTAGGATCTACTCCTTACCATTCTCAAGGGAAAAATGTTTATCCTCCTCACGGGCAAATAAACCACCCGGCCTATAATGTTCAGAACCCACCGGGTTATGCCAATGTTTCTCATGCACCATCAAAATATTATTATCCTGGCCAGCAACAACCGTATTTAGGAGGACCTACTGGTTACAGTTATCCACTTAACCCAGTCTATGGTCCTACTGATGTTCCTATTCCACACGAGTATCATTCGCACATTAACCGACAGCTACCATTCCTTGCGACTTTGGATCTCCCAGACTTGTCTCAGTTAACTAATGATCTTATTTCTCATTCACCGGTTTGGCCAATCATTCTAGCTAAACTTCCTTCTGATATCCCAAAATTTGACGGAAACCCTGGCGAATATCCGAACAACCATGTGATGACTTTCCATTTTTGGTGTTCATCAAACTCCCTCATGGATGATTCTATCCGTTTGCATCTTTTCCAGCGAACGCTTACCGGTTCAGCAGCAAAGTGGTATATTGAACTACCACGTGCTTCTTTTCATGATTTCAATTCCCTTTCTATGTCTTTCCTCGCACACTTTCAATTGCCTATCCGCTACGAGACGGGTACTGAACTATTGACCTCCCTTCGTCAAACTAACTTCGTGCATATTTCTGACCATATTCATGAGTGGAGGCGACGATGAAGGATAATCAAGGCAGTCATTCCTGACATACTATTGGCGGAATGGTTTACTAAATCACTGTTACCCCTAATCGCTCACGATGTCGCTATGGGTGGTGCGGTCACAGAGGAACAAGCCATTGCTCAGGATCAGTATTTAGATTTGGTTTATTCCCAATCTGGTACTTTGTATGATTTGCTTCCGAATGTTGCTCGAGCTAATACCGATCCTTCTAAGTCATCATCCTCATCTCATGCAGATGGTGTTATCAGTTCCGTCAAAACTGAATCTTTTTCCAAATCGACTACACCCTCCTCTACCTCCCCCCAAAATCAGATCTCTGAGGTGAATGCAGTTCAATCTGCCCCTTCACAACAATTCAGAGGTAAGAAGAAGACAAAGACTAATTCATAAAATAATAATGAACAACCCAAAAATCAAACACCTGCTACCGAAAAGCAACCACAATGGAAACTGAAATTCCCATGTATCATTTGTGGTGACGATCATTACACTCGATATTGTCCACTTCGCAATGAAGTGGCCAAAATTTTCCAAGGGAAGTCACAACCCGCTGTGCTTACTCAACCTTTTCCACAACAGCAATCCATGGTTTCTCAAACCCCCTCTCCTGGGGGCAGTTCTAGTGATCCTAATGATGAAGCCTCATCGAGTGCACATATTTATATGTTTAATGGGATCAATTTGACCACTCGCTCTAAGACATACGACACACCAGGTAACCCTGATAAAGGAAAAGACACTAACGGTACCGGTACTTTACCGGATCCATCATCATCCTTCGTCAGTCTTCCATCGGTTAATCCTTCGTCTGGACCACTTCAGATTGAGAAACCCACATTCGACTCTATCTTACGCCCTCCTAAGAGCACTATCCACAAAGCTACCTTTAATCCTAGTTCACATGCTACCCAAAACTACAACATTGTTGAAGATTTGGGTCAAGCACCGTGTGCTATGTCTGCGTTAGAAGTTCTACAACACTGCTCTAGTCAACGTAGAACGCTCTTGACCGCTCTTGGTGTTGTTGATCCTGATTCGTCCAATCAGATCATGTTTAACCTGGATAATTATGCATCTCGACTCTCCCACCAACTTTCTTTCCAAGTTGATGTTGTTGTTCACAATCAACAAATCCATCGAACTATTTTGGATGAGGGAGACTCAACTTGTGTCATGTCTTTAGCGTGTTGGAAAGGTTTAAAATCACCATCACTCCACAAATCCCCAACAATGTTACGTGCCTTCGATGGGTGAGGTTTTCATCCCCATGGGATTTTACAGTCCGTTCCCATCCAATTGAGTGGCAAAACTGTTACTTTTGATTTCGAGGTGGTCGATGCTCCCCTCGATTACAACTTGTTACTTGGAAGAAGTTGGTTTTATGCTATGACTGTCGTTGCCTCGTTAGTTTTCCGATGTGTCCAATTTCCTCATCAGGGAAAAATTTTCACTGTTGATCAGTTGGATTTCTGCACGACCGATTCTCACGTTCCCGCTACCAACAATATTCCTTTCTTGGGAGACCACAAGATCACGTATGAAAGCATTGGTGTTGGCTTACTGGAAGATTCTAGCCTCATGGGTACCTTCCCTACACCACTTCCACCGACTACACATCATATTTCCACCGTCGATATGATTTCGACCGCGACTTATCAATCTTTGGAATCATCTGACCCTCGGATTGTACCTTGTCCATTGGAATTCGATGCACTAAGTGACATCGTGCCACTTAGTCCAGCCGAAACATCATACGTTTCTATCCCATCCGCTTCTCCCTCATCGGATGCCCAACATTTATTGGCACTTGACAGTTCCTCGATGCAATCACGGTTGAGTTCCTTGTCGTCTGCGATCGACTACATTTCCCCAACTTTTCCTTCGGATGAATCTATTCCAGAAATGTTTCGCATGGACTAGTTACCTTGGGATAATAACCGTCATTGATCCTCTTTTCTTCCCCCTCATGAAGAAATTCGGGAAGATATACCGTCTATCTCCCCTCCTGGTGTTGATTTTTCATCATCTCCCATGCTTTCAACTTCCGACGATATCGATCTAGTAGTGGACATGGTGATTTCTTCGGTAGGATTATTGGAGCCTGATCTCCTTCCTCCTATCGCGACCCTCAACATGTGTCCCTTCTCGAGTGATTATCTTCCATCCAGCAAGGATCTCCTGGAGGCCATGACCGCATTTTATCCTTTGACCTGGTCGCCTTCCAGAGCGTTATCCTCTCGAAAGCCATGATATGGACAAAACCACGAGCATAGTTTCTCTTTTCTGTGGCAAGCTTGTTAAAAAATGAAATAGAGGTCCTGAGCATAGTTCTTTTCCTGTGTCAAGCTCATTAAAACATGAAACAATCACCTCTCTTGAACCTTCTTTTCATCCACCCTTCTCCTTTTTCTCATTTACTAGAGAAATTGGTGATGACCTCAGAGCCAGTGAATGAATCGAAGCTTGGAGGGCATGTCTCCAGCCTTTGATGATCTTTCTGGAGTGAAGCCACTAGCTTTCAAGCTGGGGGCATACAGATCTTAGTCTTTTTTCTGTCTTGTGCTCGTAAATACATGATAATGCATCCGGGTAGACTTTTATCTCTTTTTCGGACCTGTATGGATACACGAAAAAGGAACCCCCTAGAGTCTCCTTTAATCTCTTTTTAGACTCTCTAAACATGAAAAGATTTCCAAGTGCTCTTGCTTCCTTTTCCACTCGTTAAATGGTTTGAAAGGGCATATTTCGAGTGATAATTTATCTCTTTTTCAGCCTCGCGAGACTAACATTATGAAAAAGGACAACATTGGAGTCATCTTTAAGTTCTTTTTAGACTCTGTAAACATGAAAAGATTACCGAGCGACCTTGTTCTCTTCACGATCGTTAAAGTATTTGAAGAAAACATTTGTTGAGCAATAGTTTATCTCTTTTTCGGTCTCGTCAGACTACTTTACGAAAAAGGAACTGAGAGAGTTCTCTTTTAATTGTTTTTCCAGACTCTATAATCATGAAAATCCTTCGAGTTTTCTGTCTTTGGACTCGCTAAACAAAACATCGACATGCCCATATGGGATCGAACCCTTACTTCTTCCAGTTTGTTAAACAAAGGAAGAGGAACTTACCGAAGGTGAGTTTTATCAAGCATGTGTTATCCTCCTCGAGCTCGTTAAATTAAAAAGAGGTATTCATCTATCTGGATTGGGGAAAAATTGAAGGAAACAAGCCAAGCAGTTTTTGAGAACATTACCATGTAACTCTTAGAGTCACCCTTGAACATGACACTTTGTCTTTGCGCACATCTTAATCCGCTAAACCTCTGCACTGAACCAATCCTCTGAGTTTTTCTTACTCCTTTGGGTCACCCGACGAAAGTCACAGTATCCATTGCATCATCGTGTTTTGGTTCATGTCATGTTTTTGTTGTTGTGCCTCAGTGTTCAAGGGAAGTATCTGCCTCGAGAGTCAGCCATCACAAATATCTTGTCTCAATACCTGTGTCAGTCCATGTTCATTTGATCTACCAATTACATCTTTGTGTTTGTTTCGTGTCGTTGATGGGGGATACATCAAGGCCCTCCTTCGACGAGTCTATTCCTGTCGACTTCAACACATTATCCAGGGACTAGACTTAGAAACGAATTAGGACTTTGGGACCTGCATGCCTCAATGGTAGGCCTCCTCACATTCGACAGTGGGTTTACATTATTGACCTCTAAACGGATGATTCCACGGATGTTCAACTTCAACTCATCCATTCACATTCGTTGAAATGTACTAGGGTACCTTGGGAATCATTGACATTAATGGTGATCTCCCTCGCGCTTGTTAACRGTTTACATCATTGACCGGTAATCAAGTGGTTTATGCCATGTTCRACATCAGGACATCTATTCACATGGTTAGATTCGTACTACATCGGGATCGGTAAAAATACCTTGGGTTGAGTCATCACTCTTATATGTAATTTTCCCAGGTTGTGATGGAGTTTCTCTTGAACAATGACACATATATTATTACATAGATCCACCTTGTATTGGTCGTGGCTATGTCTTATCATCTTGTAGATCCATTGTGTATTCTTCGTGGCTACAATCAGTTCATGTCATAAGAGTATAGATCCACAGTGTATTTTCAGTGGCTATACACTTTTATCAATACAATTATGGATCCGCAGTGTATGTTATGGCGGCCATATCTTGCAAGTATTGATCACTCAAGCATAGGTATGCCTGCCTTGGGTTTCAACCATATCATAATATTTGTTGGATGTTTGTGTGCAACTTTTGTCAGGTTCTCTGTGTCTATACCCTTTCTTGAAAGTCTACAAAGCATTTCAGTTATCAGTTCCTATCTTCTAACTTCATACTTTGGGGGGCAATCTGTTACACATCAAAATTACTCACTTCGATAGTGTCGCAAGTGTCGTCATTACAAGTGTCGCAAGTGTCGCATTTTTCTCACAAGTGTCGCAAATGTCAGGGAAGCATACTGCCATCATGCCTATGTCATGCCTGTAAAAAACATCAGGAGGACACTTGGCACATTTCAAACACTTGATTTGGAAGAGGAGGAAAGGTTAACTGGGCTCATGAACCTTTTGCCATCTGAAAACACTCAAAAAACTAAGTTTTTGGAGGAGAGCGCTCCCCTATACCTCTCCTGGGAGTGTTGGCGTTCCCCCTTACACTGTCTGGGAGTGCTATAAAGCTCCTTTGGCCCTTCTCAAGAGAGTTGGTGTATTTAGGAGTGTTGGCTCCCCCCTTAAGCCTACTGGGGAGCGCTACAACACTCTAATGGCCCCTTTGAGGGAGCGCTGCCTATTCTGGGCAGTAGTTAAGTTGTTGAGATGAATGGGGGAAGGATCCTTTCATTCTTGGAAGGCAGTTGGATTCGAATCCCTAGTCTAGCCATGATCTTAGGGCAGATCCTCAGCTGAAGGAGGAAAATCCTCAACTTCCCCAAGGATATCTCAAGTGGTTAAAGCCTCTCCAAGGCTATATAAGCAAGCTTTCTCATGGTGAAAGGAGGACTGGACGGAGAATCACACCAAACTTATGATCTTATAAGTGCTGCTGGAACAGAGATATTTTGGAAGAAAGAGACCTATGATCTCATAGGGAGCAATCAGTGAAGCTGTGATCATTCAGATCGTGGATCTTTTGAGCAAGGGGTAGACAAGGAGGACTTGACGAAACTGCTACAATCCATCTACGACTATAAGCAATGTTTTGTCCTCATTAATATAATTTGCTTGGCCTATTTCTTTCTAATTCGTGTTCAATCTCACATGAATTTTTCTCTTTATTAGATAGACCTAATTCAGGCTAATCTTGATAGAGTAGGAAGTGGTCGTACTTTGTTTGTCTACAGGGCTTATCGAGGAGCGAAAGATTGGAGCTCAATTCAGAGCGTGTAGGGACAAACACCGGTAAAAGGTACTTATTTTCTGCTTCCTCCTCACACACTAGTCCACCTAGATCTAAAAGGAAGTCAGTGACCATGATAAGCACTTTTTGTCTTAGAGTTAAGAGTCTATCTCTTTGAGGAGATTTACCTGTCCGCAGGGAGATTTTCCTTCAACAGAAATTGGCGACTCCATTGGGAAATCGAATCAGAACTTTTGGTTTTAATTTTTCCTCAAAGACCTTGTCTTAACCTTTGATTATTTTTAGACCTTTTTCACCTCATTTCTTTGAGTTCATATACTGATTGACTCTTTACCCCCTCACATTCAGCTTGACTGTCAAAATTTGATTGAAATTTTGGGTTTTTGGACATTTTTATCAGTTTTTTGAGCCTGGTGCCCATGTTAGCAGAGCGCCATCACTCCCTAAAGGTGTTGGAAAGAGTGTTATAACACCTTGGTGTCCCTTACACTAGAGCACCAACCCCTTTTTGCAAAAGTCCTTTCAAAAATTACATTTTTTGGAGGTCCAAACCCTGTTTTTTACTTGCTGAGCTGCTTTGTGATTCAATGATTCTTCCTTTGACCTTTGACATGCTTCCTCCTGAGAAGTAAACACCTTGTTGTTCATATTTTATGCCCTTCTTCCTTATTTTTGAGTTTTTGCTATTGAGAGCTTGAAATCAATCTGTTGTTTTTTCTCTCCTATCCGACTGAGCGGAACTCCAGTGAAGGACATCTGAAGTCTGTGACTCTTCTCACTTGGTTTTTTGAGGTCATTGTTCTTAAACATATCTCTTTTTTTTTTAATTATTTTATTTTGCTTTGTTATCTTTTGTCTTCTGTTTGCTTCTTGTTTCAATCATAGCAAGAGGGTGTGTGTTGTGTGTACGAAATCTGATCATACTTGTCTGAAACTCTTTTATCTTTAAGGATAGTTGGTAGGAGAATTTTTTTTTGCATTGAATTAGTCATCATTTGCATACAAACGACAAAGATACATTTTAGTGCTTTATTTTCATATTAGAAGGCATTTTTGAAAATGTTTTAGCATTGCATTGGATTCGATTGAGAACCGATTGATTGAAGACGTTTCATATTAGTGTTTGAAAGTGAAAACGACTCCTTCTCTTTCCCTTAAATAGGCGTTCATTGAAAAGAAACGATTGCTTATCATATTCTATGTATCTTTTTGGGCATTGAGTCATCATTCCATTAGTTTCACTTTCGTGCACCCTTTGAGTAAAGAACAGCTATAAAACGAACGCTAATTAAAAACTACCTAGAACATTTTTGTTTTTAGGATCTTCCACCAACAGTGGACTAGGGTTAGCACTTTGGATTAGGCTGTGAGTAAAACTCTCCAAATTTTTCAAAACAAATATTAGCATCATGAGTTAGGGAGAGTCAAATCCAATTGTCGTATTGGTTTTCTGGGATCCCCCTCTCACACAAGGGTTACACACGAGGTCGCATTCGGGCGAATTACGGAGATTATCCCTCCGTAGTTCAACTGTTTGTAGTGGTCGGATCGTATATTGGGGGACACTGGAAGGTATACCCATGATTATGTGTGGGAGCCTTTCGGGTTGATTTCAGACTTGTTATCTTTCCCATACGTTTCAAATCGGACTATCGACTGTACCCGCCTAGGGACTCACTGCGAATTGGTGTCTTTAGTTGCCATAATATTTAGGTACTTACACAAGGTGATGGTGAAGGGAAGTCTCACTGTACCTAGAATAGACATTGGTCAAACTCACTCAGGCTCCTTGGAGGGTAAATCCACAATTACTACGTGGAAGCTTTCACCAAGGTGAAAGCCCGTTAAGCAGGTCACCATTGTAACTGTTCCACCATATCCCAACCCCTTCTCGAATTGATCACGCGACGTTGGATTTCATCACCAACTAGTATGGTCATCGAGAGAAGTTTTGTCTGCTTGGTTGATTCCTAGATTTTATTATCACATGCTGTTTCTTTTTCTTAGTTGGCCCTAGATTTTCAATGTGTTCTATTATTCTCCACAATTGAGCCCGTAGACGATAAAGGTCCTCGTTGATCACGTAGGATGCAAGGGCTACCTCCGGAAGGCTATCAACCCTTACCTCCTAACCCTCCAGAAGACAACTACCGTAGAGAGGTAGAAAATCAATCTAACAATGGAAGTGCTATTGCTCCTCCATTAGATAACTTAGAAGACGCTTTGATCACGGTTGAAAATCCCACCACACCTGTGTCGGTAACTCCTCTCGAACCACTTTTGGTTCATTTAGACTCCCTTGGGAACATTATAGATGAAGAAGTCCCACGATTACCGGAGAGGATCTTTACCAAAACATATATGGGATCCACGGAACCAATCTTTGGTGACGAGTATAGGACTCCTATTCCTCCTAGCACCGTAGTAGAAACCAATCCCACACCTGCTCGTTCTGTATGGAGGACTTCATCGGGACACGATCTCTATGAACATTTTGAATC
This sequence comes from Picea engelmannii, assembly GCA_009831015.1. Classification (NCBI taxonomy): domain Eukaryota; kingdom Viridiplantae; phylum Streptophyta; class Pinopsida; order Pinales; family Pinaceae; genus Picea; species Picea engelmannii. The sequence continues at coordinate 245,008 of ML795136.1, forward strand.
TATTCGACAACCCTTTCATTCTCATGACCCTCCTAGTGAAACAGGACCATCCGGTCAAACCATGAATCACCCATTCGATCAAGTTATTCACTCTACTGCCACGCCAGCACAAGTCCATCCTAGTGCTGGACTCATCACCTCTACTCATCCCCAAAGCACTTCAATCTCTACCCCTGTTTCTACAAGTTTTTACTCTACAGCTCTGCATGTTCCACACGATCCTACTGGGACATCTTCTCACTCGAGAATGCAGACCCCTGCTGGCCAAACACAACCAGCTGGAGGGAAACCACCATCCAACGAACCATTTCCTCCTAGAGGACTACCTTTAATGGGCAAGGTTTTCATCCCCATGGGTTTTTACAGTCCTTTCCCATCCAATTGGGTGGAAAAACTGTTACTGTTGATGTCGAGGTGGTCGATGCTCCCCTCGATTACAACTTGTTACTTGGAAGAAGTTGGTTTTATGCTATGACTGTCGTTGCCTCGTCAATTTTCCAATGTGTCCAATTTCCTCATCAAGGCAAAATTGTCACTGTTGATCAGTTGGATTTCTGCACGACCGATGCTCGTGTTCCTGCTACCAACAATATTCCTTTCTTGGGAGACCACAAGATCATGTATGAAAGTGTTGGTGTTGGCTTACTGAAAGATTCTAGCCTCATGGGTACCTTCCCTACACCACTTCCACCGAATACACATCATATTTCCACCGTCGATATGATTTTGACCGTGGCTTATCAATCTTTGGAATCATCTGACCCTCGGATTGTACCTTGTCCGTTGGAATTCGATGCACTAAGTGACACCGTGCCACTTAGTCCAGCCGAAACATCATACGTTTCTATCCCATCTGCTTCTCCCTCGTCGGATGCCCAACATTTATTTGCACTTGATAGTTCCTCGATGCAATCATGGTTGAGTTCCTTGTCGTCTACGATCGACTACATTTCCCCAACTTTTCCTTCAGATGAATCTATTCCGGAAATTTTTCGCATGGACAAGTTACCTTGGGATAATAACCGTCATCGATCCTCTTTTCTTCCCCCTCATGAAGAAATTCGGGCAAATATACTGTCTATCTCCCCTCCTGGTGTTGATTTTTCATCATCTCCCATGCTTTCAACTTCCGACGATTTGGATCTGATAGTGGACATGGTGATTTCTTCAGTAGGATTATTGGAGCCTGATCTCCTTCCTCCTATCGTGACCCTCAACATATGTCCCTTCTCGAGTGATTATATTCAATCCAGTGAAGATCTCCTGGAGGCCATGAACGTGTTTTATCCTTTGACATGGTCCCCTTCCAGAGCGTTATCCTCTCGAAAGCCATGATCCGGACAAAACCACGACCATAGTTTCTCTTCTCTGTGGCAAGCTCGTTAAAAAATGAAACAGAGGTCCTGAGCATAGTTCTTTTCCTGTGTCAAGCTCATTAAAACATGAAACAGTCACCTCTCTTGAACCTTCTTTTCATCCACCCTTCTCCTTTTTCTCATCTACTAGAGAAATTGGTGACGACCTCAGAGCCGGTGAATGAATCGAAGCTTGGAGGGAATGTCTCTAGCCTTTGATGATCTTTCTGGAGTCAAGCCACTAGATTTCAAGCAGGGGGCATACCGAGCTTAGTCTTTGTTCTTTCTCGTGCTCGTAAATACATGAGAATGCATCCGGGTAGACTTTTATCTCTTTTTCGGACCTGTATGGATACATGAAAAAGGAACCCCCTGGAGTCTCCTTTAAGCTCTTTTCAGACTCTCTAAACATGAAAAGATTGTCGAGTGATCATGCTTCCTTTTCCACTCATTAAACGGTTTGAAAGGACGTCTTTCGAGTGATAATTTATCTCTTTTTCGGCCTCGCGAGACTAACATTACGAAAAAGGACAACATTGTAGTCATCTTTAAGTTCTTTTCAGACTCTCTAAACATCAAAAGATTACCGAGCGACCTTTTTCTCTTCACGCTCGTTAAAGTATTTGAAGAAAACGTCTATTGAGCAATAGTTTATCTCTTTTTCGGTCTCGTCAGACTACTTTATGAAAAAGGAACTCAGAGAGATCTCTTTTAAGTGTTTTTCCAGACTCTATAATCATGAAAAACCTTCGATTTTTCTGTCTTTGGACTCGCTAAACAAAACATCGGCATGCCCATATGGGATCGAACCCTTATTTCTTCCAGTTTGTTAAACAAAGGAAGAGGAACTTACTGAAGGTGAGTTTTATCGAGCATGTGTTATCCTCCTTGAGCTCGTTAAATTAAAAATAGGTACTTGTCTATCTGGATGGGGGAAAAATTGAAAGAAACAAGCCAAGCAATTTTTCAGAACATTACCAAGTAACTCTTAGATTCACCCTTGAACACGACACTTTGTCTTTGTGCACATCTTAATACGCTAAACCTCTGCACTAAACCAATCCTCTGAGTTTTTCTTACTCCTTTGGGTCACCCAACGAAAGTCACAGTATCCATTGCATCATCGTGTTTTGGTCCATGTCATGTTTTTTCTGTTGTGCCTCAGTGTTCAAGGGAAGTATCCACCTCGACAATGAGCCATCACAAATATCTTGTCTCAATACCCGTGTCATTCCATGTTAATTTGATCTACCAATTAAATCTCAGTGTTTGTTTCGTGTCATTGATGAGGGATACATCAAGGCCCTCCTTCGACGAATCTATTCCTGTCGACTTCAACACATTATCCAGGGACTAGACTTAGAAACCAATTAGTACTTTGGGACCTGCATGCCTCAATGGCAGGCCTCCTCACATTCGACAGTGGGTTTACATTATTGACCTCTGATCAGATGATTCCATGGATGTTCAACTTCAGCTCATCCATTCACATTTGTTGGAATGTACTAGGGTACCTTGGTAATCATTGACATTAATTGTGATCTCCCTCGTGCTTGTGAATGGTTTACATCATTGACCGGTAATCAAGTGGTTTCTGCCGTGTTCGACATCAGGACATCTATTCACATGGTTAGATTTGTACTACATTGGGATCGGTAAGAAGACCATGGGTTGAGTTGTCACTCTTATATGTACTTTTCCCAGGTTGCGATGGAGTTTCTCTTGAACAATGACACATATACTGTTACATAGATCCACTTTGTATTGGTCGTGGCTATGTCTTGTCATCTCGTAGATCCACTGCGTATTCTTCGTGGCTATGATCAGTTCATGTCATAAGAGTATAGATCCACAGTGTATTTTCAATGGCTATACCTTTTTATCAATACAATTATGGATCCACAGTGTATTTTATGGCGACCATATCTTGCAAGTCTTGATCACCCAAGCATAGGTATGCCTGCCTTGGGTTTGAAACATGTCATAATATTTGTTGGATGTTTGTGTGCAGCTTTTGTCAGGTTCTCTGCATCTATACCCTTGATTGAAAGTCTACAAAGCATTTCAGCTATCAGTTCCTGTCTTCTAACTTCATACTTTGGGGGGAAATATATTACACGTCAAAATTACTCACTTCGATAGTGTCGCAAGTGTCGTCATTACAAGTGTCACAAGTGTTTCATTTTGCTCACAAGTTTCGCAAGTGTCAGGGAAGCATACTGCCATGATGCCTATGTCGTGCCTGTAAACGACATTAGGAGGACACTTGGCACATGTCAAACACTTGGTTTGGAAGAGGAGGAAAGGTTAACTGGGCTCATGAACCTTTTTCCATCTGAAAACACTCAAAAAACTAAGTTTTTGGAGGAGAGTGCTCCCCTCTAACTCTTCTGGGAGTGTTGGTGCCCCCCCCTTACAATGTCTGGGAGCACTATAATGCTCCTTTGGCCCTTCTGGGGAGCGTTTTTGTCTTTAGGAGTGATAGTGCCCCCCTTAAGCCTACTGGGGAGCGCTACAACACTCTGATGGCCCCTTTGAGGGAGCGTTGCCTATTCTGGGCAGTAGTTAAGTTGTTGAGATGAATGGGGGAATGATCCTTTCATTCTTGGAAGGCAGTTGGATTCGAATCCCTAGTCCATCCATGATCTTACGGCAGATCCTCAACTGAAGGAGTAAAATCCTCAACTTCCCCAAGGATATCTCAAGTGGTTAAAGCCTCTCCAAGGCTATATAAGCAAGCTTTCTCATGGTTAAAGGAGGACTGGAGGGAGAATCACACCAAACTTATGATCTTATGAGTGGTGTTGGAACAGAGATATTTTGGAAGGAAGAGACCTATGATCTCATAGGGAGCAATAGGTGAAGTTGTCATCATTCGGATCGTGGATATTTTGAGCAAGGGATGGACAAGGAGGACTTGACGAAACTGCTACAATCCATCTACGACTGTAAGCAATGTTTTGTCCTCATTAATATAATTTGCTTGGCCAATTTCTTTCTAATTCGTGTTAAATCTCACATGAATTTGTCTCTTTAGTAGATAGACCTATTTTGGACTAATATTGATAGAGTAGGAAGTGGTCGTACTTTGTTTGTCTACAGGGCTTATCGAGGAGCGAAAGATTGGAGCTCAATTCGGAGCGTGCAGGGAAAAACACCGATAAAAGGTACTTATTTTCTCCTTCCTCCTCACACACTAGTCCACCTACATCTAAAAGGAATTCAGTGACCATGATAATCACTTTTTGTCTTAGAGTTAAGAGTCTAGCTCTGTGAGGAGATCTACCTATCCGCACGGAGATTTTCCTTCAACAGAAATTGGCGACTCCACTAGGGAATCAAATCAGAACTTTTGGTTTTAATTTTTCCTCATAGGCCTTGTGTTAACCTTTGATTGTTTTTAGAACTTTTTCACCCCATTTGTTTGAGTTCATATACTGATTGACTCTTTATCCCCTCACATTCAGCTTGACTGTCAAAATTTGACTGAAATTTGGGTTTTTGAACATTTTTTGAGTTTTTTGAGCCTGGTGCCCCTGTGCCCATGTTAGCAGAGCACCGACACTCCCTAAAGTTGTTGGACAGAGTGTTATAACACCCTGGTGTCCCTTACACCAGAGCGCCAACCCCTTTTTGCAAAAATCCTTTCAAAAATTGCATTTTTTGGAGTTCCAAACCCTGTTTTTTACTTGCTGAGCTGCTTTGTGATTCAATGATTCTTCCTTTGACCTTTGACATGCTTCCCCCTGAGAAGTAAACACCTTGTTATTCATATTTTATTCCCTTATTCCTTATTTTTGAGTTTTTGTTTTTGAGAGCTTGAAATCAATCCGCTGTTTTTTCTCTCCTATCTGATTGAGCGGAACTCCAGTGAAGGACATCTGAAGTCTGTGACTCTTCTCAACTAGTTTTTTGAGGTCATTGTTCTTAAACATCTCTCTTTTTGTGTGAATTGTTTGATTTTGCTCTGTTATCTTTTGTCTTCTGTTTGCTTCTTGTTTCAATCATAGCAAGAGGGTGTGTGTTGTGTGTGTGAAATCTGATCATACTTGTCTGAATCTCTTTTATCTGAAAGGATAGTTGGTAGGAGAAGTATTTTTTGCATTGAATTAGTCAGCATTCACATACAAACGAAAAATATACATTTTAGTGCTTGATTTGCATATTAGAAGGCATTTTTGAAAATGTTTTAGCATTGGGTTGGATTCGATTGAGAACCGATTGATTGAAGACGTTTCATATTAGTGTTTGAAAGTGAAACAACTCCTTCTCTTTCCCTTAAATAGGCATTCATTGAAAAGAAACGATTGCTTATCATATTCTATGTATCTTTTTGGGCATTGATTCATCATTCCATTAGTTTCACTTTCGTGCACCCTTTGAGTAAAGAACAGCTATAAAACGAACATTAATTAAAAACTACCTAGAACATTTTTGTTTTTAGGATCTTCCACCAATAGTAGACTAGGGTTAGCACTTTGGATTAGGCTGTGAGTACAACTCTCCAAAGTTTTCAAAACAAACATTAGCATCCTGAGTTAGGGAGATTCAAATCCAATTGTTGTATTGGTATTTTGGGATCCCGCTCTCACACAAGGGTTACGCACGAGGTCACATTCGAGCGAATTACGGAGATTATCCCTCCATGGTTCAACTATTTGTAGTGGTCGGATCGTATATTGGGGGTCACTGGAAGGTATTCCCATGATTATGTGTGGGATCCTTTCAGGTTGATTTCGAACTTGTTATCCTGCCCATACGTTTCAGATCGTACTGTTGACTGTACCCGCCCAGGGACTCACTGCGAATTGGTGTCTTTAGTTGCCATAATATTTAGGTACTTACACAAGGTGACGGTGAAGGGAAGTCTCACTGTACCTGGAATAGACATTGGTCAAACTCACTCAGGCTCCTAGGAGGGTAAATCCACAATTACTACGTGGAAGCTTGCACCAAGGTGAAAGTCCGTTAAGCAGGTCGCCATTGTAACTGTTCCACCATATCCCAACCCCTTCTCGACTTGATCACTTGACGTTGGATTTCATCACCAACTAGTATGGTCATCGAGAGAAGTTTTGTCTGCTTGGTTGATTCCTAGATTTTATTAGCGCATGTTGTTTCTTTTTCTTAGTTGGCCCTAGATTTTCAGTGTGTTCTATTACTATCCACAATTGAGCCCGTAGACGATAAAGGTCCTCACCGATCACGTAGGATGCAAGGGCTGCCTCCAGAAGGCTATCAACCCTTACCTCCTAACCCTCCAGAAGATAACTACCGTAGAGAGGTAGAAAATCAATCTGACGATGGAAGTGTTATTGCTCCTCCGTTAGATAACTTAGAAGACGCTTTGATCATGGTTGAAAATCCCACCACACCTGTGTTGGTAACTCCTCTTGAACAACTTTTGGTTCGTTTAGAGTCCCTTGGGAACGTCATAGACGAAGAAGTCCCACGATTACAGGAGAGGATATTTACGGAAACATATATGGGATCCATGGAACCAATCTTTGGTGACGAGTATACGATTCTTGTTCCTCCTAGCACCGCAGTAGAAACCAATCCCACACCTGCTCATTCTGTATTGAGGAATTCATCGGGACGCGATCTCTATGAACATTTCGAATCTATTCGACAACCCTTTCATTCTCATGACCCTCCTAGTGAAACAGGACCACCCGGTCAAACCATGAATCACCCAGTCGATCAGGGTATTCACTCTACTGCCACGCCAGCACAAGTCCATCCTAATCCTGGACTCATCACCTCTACTCATCCCCAAAGCACTTCAATCTATACCCCTATTTCTACAAGTTTTTACTCTACAGCTCCGCACATTCCACACGATCCTGCTGTTACATCTTCTCACCCGAGAATGCAGACCTCTGCTGGCCAAACACAACTAGCTGGAGGGAAACCACCATCCAAGGAACCGTTTCCTCCTAGAGGACTACCTTTCCATGGTGGGCCTACCCCTCTCGGGGGACAGTCCCCTTTTCATGCTCCTCCTGGAGGGAAACCTCTGTTTTCTAGTCATACCCCGGTCGTAAATCATTCGTTGGAAGTGGGGAAACCCTCGTTTGCTCGAAACCCTTCACAATCCTGGGGAGTATCTTCAAGAGGCATTTTTACCCAACCCCATGTTGGGGGGAACTTGTATAATAACCCACTGGGAGGAGTACCCAATCATGTCCCTTCCGGGACATCTTACGGGCAATCTTATCCGGGAGGCATCCAAAATACCACTTGGAGTTCTCTAGGACCACATTCTTATCCTCCTCCTGGGCCTCATGTGTATCCGCCTCCAGGATCTACTCCTTACCATTCTCAAGGGAAAAATGTTTATCCTCCTCAGGGGAAAATAAACCACCCGTCCTATAATGTTCAGAACTCACCAGGTTATGCCAATGTTTCTCATGCACCATCGAATCCTTCTTATCCTTGCTAGCAACAACCGTATGTAGGAGGACCTACTAGTTACAACTACCCACCTAACCCAGTCTATGGTCCTACTGGTGTTCCTATGCCACACCAGTATCATTCTCACATTAACCGACAACTATATTTCCTTGCGACTCTGGATCTCCCAGAGTTGTCTCGGTTAACTAATCATCCTATTTCTCATTCACCGGTTTGGTCAGTCATTCCAGTTAAACTTCCTTCTGATATCCCGAAATTTGACGGAAACCCTGGCGAAGATCCAAACAACCATGTGATGACTTTCCATTTGTGGTGTTCATCAAACTCCCTCATGGATGATTCTATCTGTTTGCGTCTTTTCCAGCGAACGCTTACCGGTTCAGCAGCAAAGTGGTATATTGAACTACCACGTGCTTCTTTTCATAATTTCAATTCCCTTGCCATGTCTTTCCTCACACACTTTCAACTGCCTATCTGCTACGAGATGGGTGCTGAACTATTGACCTCCCTTCGTCAAACTAACTCCGTGCATATTTCAGACCATATTCAAGAGTGGAGGTGACGACGAAGGATGATCAAGGCAGTCATTCCTGACATACTATTGGCGGAATGGTTTACTAAATCATTGTTACCCCCAATCACTCGCGATGTCGCTATGGGTAGTGCGGTCATAGAGGAACAAGCCATTTCTCGGGCTCAGTATTTAGATTTGGTTTATTCCCAATCTGGTACTTTGTATGATTTGCTTATGAATGCTGCTCGAGCTAATACCGATCCTTCTAAGCCATCATCCTCATCTCATGCAGATGGTGTTATCGGTTCTATCAAAACTCAATCTTTTTCCAAATCGAATACACCCTCCTCTACCTCCTCCCAAACTTAGATCTATGAGGTGAATGTTGTTCAATCTGCCCCTTCACAACAATCCGGAGGTAAGAAGAAGACAAAGAATAAATCAAAAAATAATAATGAACAACCCCAAAATCAAACACCTGCTACCAAAAAGCAACCACAACAGAAATTGAAATTCCCGTGTATCATTTATGGTGACGATCACTACACTCGAGATTTTCCACTTCGCAATGAAGTGGCCAAAATTTTCCAAGGGAAGTCACAACCCGCTGTGCTTACTCAGCCTTTTCCACAGCAAAAATCCATGGTTGCTCAAACCCCCTCTCCTGGGGGAAGTTCTAGCGATCCTAATGATGAAGCCGCGTCGAGTGCACATATTTATATGTTTAATGGGATCAATTTGACCACTCACTCTAAGACATATGACACACCAGGTAACCCTGATAAAGGAAAAGACACTAATGGTACCGGTACTTTACTGGATCCATCATCATCCTCCATTAGTCTTCCATCGGTTAATCCTTCGTCTAGACCACTTCAGATTGAGAAACCCATGTTCGACTCTATCTTACGCCCTCCTAAGAGCACTATCCGCAAAGCTACCTTTAATCCTAGTTCACGTGCTGCCCAAAACTACAACATTGTTGAAGATTTGGGTCAAGCACCCTGTGTTATCTCTGCGTTAGAAGTTCTACAACACTGCCCCAGTCAACTTAGAACGCTCTTGACCTCTCTTGGTGCTGTTGATCCTGAGTCATCCAATCGGATCATGTTTAAATTGGATAATTATGCGTCTCGACTCTCCCACCAACTTGCTTTCCAAGTTGATGTTGTTGTTCACAATCAACAAATCCATCGAACTATTCTGGATGAGGGAGCCTCAACTTGTGTCATGTCTTTAGCGTGTTGGAAAGGTTTAAAATTACCAACACTCAACAAATCCCCAACGATGTTACACGCCTTCAATGGGAAAGGTTTTCATCCCCATGGGCTTTTACAGTCCCTTCCCATCCAATTGAGTGGCAAAACTGTTATTGTTGATGTCGAGGTGGTCGATGCTCCCCTCGATTACAACTTGTTACTTGGAAGAAGTTGGTTTTATGCTATGACTGTCATTGCCTCATCAGTTTTCCAATGTGTCCAATTTCCTCATCAGGGAAAAATTGTCACTGTTGATTAGTTGGATTTCTGCACGACCGATGCTCGCGTTCCCGCTACCAACAATATTCCTTTCTTGGGAGACCACAAGATCACGTATGAAAGCATTGGTGTTGGCTTACTGGAATATTCTAGCCTCATGGGTACCTTCCCTACACTACTTCCACCGACTTCACATCATATTGCCACCGTCAATATGATTTCGACCGCGGCTTATCAATCTTTGGAATCATCTGACCCTCGGATTGTACCTTGTCCGTTGGAATTTGATGCACTAAGTGACACTGTGCCACTTAGTCCAGCTGAAACATCATACATTTCTATCCCATCCTCTTCTCCCTCGTCGGATGCCCAACATTTATTGGCACTTGACAGTTCCTCGATGCAATCACGGTTGAGTTCCTTGTCGTCTGCGATTGACTACATTTCCCCAACCTTTCCTTCGGATGAATCTATTATGGAAATGTTTCGCATGGACAAGATACCTTTGGATAATAACCATCACCGATCCTCTTTTCTTCCCCCTCGTGAAGAAATTTAGGCAGATATATCGTCTATCTCCCCTCCTGGTGTTGATTTTTCATCATCTCCCATGCTTTCAACTTTCGAAGATTTGGATCCGATAGTGGACATGGTGATTTCTTCGGTAGGATTATTGGAGCCTAATCTCCTTCCTCCTATCGCGACCCTCGACATGTGTCCTTTCTCAAGTGATTATCTTCCATCCAGCGAAGATCTCCTGGAGGCCATGACCGCGTTTTATCCTTTGACCTGGTCCCATTCCAGAGCATTATCCTCTCGGAAGCCATGATCCAGACAAAACCATGAGCATAGTTTATCTTCTCTCTGGCAAGCTCGTTAAAAAATGAAACAGAGGTCTTGAGCATAGTTCTTTTCCTGTGTCAAACTCGTTAAAACATGAAACAATCACCTCTCTTGAACCTTCTTTTCATCCACCCTTCTCCTTTTTCTCATCTACTAGAGAAATTTGTGACGACCTCAGATCCGATGAATTAATCGAAGCTTGGAGGGCATGTCTCCAGCCTTTGATGATATTTCTGGAGTTAAGCCACTAGCTTTCAAGCTGGGGGCATACCGAGCTTAGTCTTTGTTCTTTCTCGTGCTCATAAATACATGAGAATGCATCCAGGTAGACTTTTATCTCTTTTTCGGACCTGTATGGGTACATGAAAAAGGAACCCCCTGGAGTCTCCTTTAATCTTTTTGAGATTCTCTAAACATGAAAAGATTGCCGAGTGATCTTGCTTCCTTTTCCACTCGTTAAACGGTTTGAAAGGGCGTCTTTCAAGTGATAATTTATCTCTTTTTCAGCCTCGTGAGACTAACATTACGAAAAAGGACAACATTGGAGGCATCTTTAAGTTCTTTTCAGACTCTCTAAACATGAAAAGATTACCGAGAAACCTTGTTCTCTTCACACTCGTTAAAGTATTTGAAGAAAATGTCTGTTGAGCGATAGTTTATCTCTTTTTCGGTCTCGTCAGACTACTTTATGAAAAAGGAACTGAGAGAGTTCTCTTTTAAGTGTTTTTCCAGACTCTATAATCATGAAAAACCTTCGAGTTTTATGTCTTTGGACTCGCTAAACAAAACATCGACAGGCCCGTATGGGATCGAACCATTACTTCTTCCAGTTCGTTAAACAAAGGAAGAGGACCTTACCGAAGGTGAGTTTTATCGAGCATGTGTTATCCTCCTCGAGCTCGTTAAATTAAAAAGAGGTACTCGTCTATCTAGATGGGGGAAGAATTGAAGGAAACAAGCCAAGCAGTTTTTGAGAGCATTACCAAGTAACTCTTAGAGTCACCCTTGAACACAACACTTTGTCTTTGCGCACATCTTAATCTGCTAAACCTCTGCACTGAAACAATCCTCTGAGTTTTTCTTACTCCTTTGGGTCACCCGACGAAAGTCACAGTATCCATTGCATCATCGTGTTTTGGTCCATGTCATGTTTTTGCTGTTGTGCCTCAGTGTTCAAGGGAAGTATCTGCCTCGAGAGTCAGCCATCACAAATATCTTGTCTCAATACCCGTTTCAGTCCATGTTCATTTTATCTACCAATTACATCTCTGTGTTTGTTTTGTGTCGTTGATGGGGGATACATCAAGGCCCTCCTTCGACGAGTCTATTCCTGTCAACTTCAACACATTATCCAGGGACTAGACTTAGAAACCAATTAGTACTTTGGGACCTGCATGCCTCAATGGCAGGCCTCCTCACATTCGATAGTGGGTTTACATTATTCACCTCTGATCGGATGATTCCACAGATGTTCGACTTTATCTCATCCATTCACATTCGTTGGAATGTACTAGGGTACCTTGGGAATCATTGACATTAATGGTGATCTCCCTCGCGCTTGTTAACGGTTTACATCATTGACCGGTAATCAAGTGGTTTCTGCCATGTTCGACATCAGGACGTCTATTCACATGGTTATATTCGTACTACATCGGGATCGGTAAGAAGACCCTGGGTTGAGTCATCACTCTTATATGTACTTTGCCCAGGTTGCGATGTGGTTTCTCTTGAACAATGACACATATACTGTTACATAGATCCACTTTGTATTGGTCATGGCTATGTCTTGTCATCTCGTAGATCCACTGCGTATTCTTCGTGGCTACGATCAATTCATGTCATAAGAGTATAGATCCACAGTGTATTTTCAGTGGCTATACCTTTTTATCAATACAATTATGGATCCGTAGTGTATTTTATGGCGGCCATATCTTGCAAGTCTTGATCACCCAAGCATAGGTATGCATGCCTTGGGTTTGAAACATGTCATAATATTTTTTGAATGTTTGTGTGCAGCTTTTGTTAGGTTCTCTGCATCTATACCCTTGCTTGAAAGTCTACAAAGAATTTTAGTTATCAGTTTCTGTCTTCTAACTTCATACTTTGGGGGGCACTCTGTTACACGTCAAAATTACTCACTTCGATAGTGTCGCAAGTGTCGTCATTACAAGTGTCACAAGTGTCGCAAGTGTCAGGGAAGCGTACTACCATGATGCCTATGTCGTTCCTGTAAACAACATCAGGAGGACACTTGGCACATTTCAAACACTTGATTTGGAAGAGGAGGAAAGGTTAACTAGGCTCATGAACCTTTTGCCATCTGAAAACACTCAAAAAAATAAGTTTTTGAAGGAGATCGCTCCCCTATACCTCTTCTGGGAGTGCTGGCGCCCCCCCTTACACTATCTAGGAGCACTATAAAGCTCCTTTGGCCCTTCTGGGGAGCGTTGTTGTCTTTAGGAGTGTTGGCTCCCCCCTCAAGCCTACTAGGGAGCGCTACAGTGCTCTGATGGCCCCTTTGAAGGAGCGCTGCCTATTTTGGGTAGTAGTTAAGTTGTTGAGATGAATGGGGGAAGGATCCTTTCATTCTTGCAAGGCAGTTGGATTTGAATCCCTAGTCCAGCCATGGTCTTAGGGCAAATCCTCAACTGAAGGAGGAAAATCCTCAACTTCCCCAAGGATATCTCAAGTGGTTAAATCCTCTCCAAGGTTATATAAGCAAGCTTTCTCATGGTGAAAGGAGGACTGGAGGGAGAATCACACCAAACTTATGATCTTATAAGTGGTGCTGGAACAGAGATATTTTGGAAGCAAGAGACCTATGATCTCATAGGGAGCAATCAGTGAAGTTGTCATCATTTGGATCGTGGATCTTTTGAGCAAGGGGTAGACAAGGAGGACTTGACGAAACTACTGCAATCTATCTACGGCTATAAGCAATGTTTTGTCCTCATTAATATAATTTTCTTGGCTTGTTTCTTTCTAATTCGTGTTCAATCTCACATAAATTTGTCTCTTTAGTATATAGACCTATTTCAGACTAATATTGATAGAGTAGGAAGTGGTCGTACTTTGTTTGTCTACAGTGATTATCGAGGAGCGAAAGATTGGAGCTCAATTCGGAGCGTGTAGGGAAAAACACTAATAAAAGGTACTTCTTTTCTCCTTCCTCCTCACACACTAGTCCACCTAGATCTAAAAGGAATTCAGTGACCATGATAAGCACTTTCTGTCTTAGATTTAAGATTCTAGCTCTTTGAGGAGATCTACTTGTCCGCGGGGAGATTTTCCTTCAACACCCGGTTGTGCACAGTTATAACAAATGATCTGACTTCCACCTCAACCCATGCCTCCTCCTCATCCTCTTCCTCTGAATCCACCACGAGGGTTAAATTTTCCTCTTCCTGGGGAGTTAAACTACGTATCATTTCCCTCTTGTTGTATCTCTCCTTGAATTCTATATGTATCTCTTGACCTTTCATGAAATAGATCATAAGCCCTAAAATCCTTCTCATCGTGTCCCTTAAATTTACAGAATGTGCAGTAAAAATTGGTAGGTGTTTGGACATATTTTTGCATGTAATAACATTCACCAGGGCAATGTCTATTTATACATACCTCACACCAAGGTAGAGTAACCTAATTCAAAGGGCTCGAAGCTCCAGAGGCCAAGTATTCATTAAAAAGGGGACAATGTTCCTTGTCATGGCCTTCCGATTTGCATCTGATACACCAGATGTATTTTCTTTTATCGTTTCTCTTATCTCTCTTCATATCTTTGACCTGGATAGATAAGCTAGTTAACTGACTCAAAATTTGACTCATACCTGAGTTGGATTCTCCCATAGGATTTGATTCTAGTTTCATGGAAATATCCAATGCCTCAGCCTGTGAAGCAGCCTTCTGTTGCATCAAAGGAACTCTGATGTGTGGCAAGAGGGCAACAATGAACCATTCCTTATTTTTCTCGTTTGGAATATGAAAACTAAAGTGGCCTTTCAAGTTCTTAAACCTCTGATCAAAATCCAACATAGGTTCAACTACTCTCTGTTTGATTTCTTTCAGTTTTGTAATGCATTGTGACTCTGACTTGGGTTTCTTGAATTCTACACTTAGCGCGGTCTTGATGTTGTTTAGCAGTTTAGGTTGTGCAACTCCTTTTACAAACTTCATGTACCATCTTAGTGCGTGGTCACTTAAGGTAGTAATAAACTGAGCTCTCTTAACAACTTCATCATTGACTTGCTTAATACTCCATACAGCTTTGCATAGGAACTAGTGTTGATCAAGATCTTCAAATATGTCTCCCCTAAATATGGGTAACCTCATTTCATCCACTATAGATCTTCCTAGGCTTCTTGAATGATTATGTATTGGACTGTTGGTAACAGTGTTGTGCGTGTTCTGGTAGCTCTGACTACTCTGGTTACTCTGGCTACTTAATGCTGCTAAAACAACAGGAGGAGTAATAGTACTTACTTCAGCAGTCAGCGCAGTTCCTGAAGTTTTTGGTTCTTCTCGGCGAGGTTCTTCAGTCTTCCCTTTATATGCCCTAGCGTAATCTGAGTGTTCCTCGTTCAATAACTCTTCTTCTTATCCAATGTAGAACCCTTCGTCCTGTAGTAGTGGTTCATGAGTCTTCTCAAACAGGTTCACCAGAGGAACCTCTCTAAAGGTTCTCCCACTGCGCATATGTCCAACCTTTGTGTCGTTGTCGTTGTCTGAATTTTTGAACATCAACTTTTCGAACTGACCAACTACTGCATCTTCAATATTTTCTTCTAATGCAATAGCATCTTGATCTTCAACCTTAAAAAGTGTAAAAATTTTCCTCTAGGCCCCTTAAAGAAATATCTCTCTACTTGGCTATATGACTCTACTGTGTCAATAGAAAACTAGGTGGTGTACCCTCCAATGGTGTTATCAAACCAGTGATCTACTACTCTTTATATGTTGTTATCAACTCTATTGACCTTCTTGATCAGCACTGACTTCCAAACCACAAGCAATCTAGATATGACTTCAAACTGGGTATCTGCTAGTATAGCTAACCACTCATATAGCTCCTTATGGATTCCTCCAAAGAAAATCTTATGTATATCAGTAAAGATATACCTTCCCAACCAGTCCTCTGTACTAATATTAGGGTTATGTTTCTGGGCTTCAATGAATTCCTTTTCTTGTTCTTCTATCCACTTCTGAATTTCTATCTTCGATGGAAACCACCTTGACATTCCCTCAAGAAGATCCATGTCCCGAAAATAGAACCATTTGTTGGCACAGGGGCAGACCCAGGGTTCAAATCTAACAATGCACCAAAACTCCCTAACTACTGGCCCTTTTGGCAACACCTGCAGAGAAGATGTAGTCTCACCCGAAGTAGCAATAGGGTGTTGCAGGACACAGGTGTCTACAACCAGAGGAAATGCAAGTGGATCCAGAAGAACAACACACATAGATCTAGTTACCCTTTACCAAGCTTAAACCTACTTTGCATAGTCATATCTCAGATCTAAAACAACAATGCATGACCAATATAACAGAAATAAAATAACATAGCATCAACCACATTGAACAACTAGATATGCATGGTTCACCCTCTCCCTAGGGCTACGTCCACAAAACTGTTTTTCTTGTTATATTATATGAAAACATATAGTTCTATCTATGCACTTATCTTACAGATCTCTTTCTCTCCTTCTCTCTTCCCTCCCTACACACCCAGCTACAGGGTCGATATTTTCACCCAACTAAAGGTCTTACAATCCAAGAACACACTCACACACCAACAATCAACAATACTCGCTCTCTTCACCCACAATGACCAACTAATGATGAACCCCCCTTCTCTCATATAGGCCTTTATTCATACATTACAATGACTCTTAGACCACCTTAGATCGAAATCTAAGTGTCAAAACCCTAATTACAAAAACCCTATATGTCTAAAACCCTAGGTCCACTTGAACTGTGTTTTCAAGGCTTCGCCAGTCTGTCTTTCCTTCTTTCCCGTGAAGTGCTCCAAAGCATCCGTTGGTGGATTTTTCTGCTTGCTGAGTTGTCCACGATTCGTCTTCATTTCTAATATGTCTTCCTTGATCTTCTCGTTCAACGACTTGCTTTCCCTTACTTTGCTCCTTTTTTTCTTCTTTGACCACTTCGACCTAATCTTAGAAAATATGCCTTCTGCGCAGTTCGTACTTCGCCTTTCTTCCTTAACCTTCTCTTTCTTCCATAACCAAGGGCCAACAGTACTCTTCTGGTGATAGAATTTAAACTCCTCAGTCATAGCCGTGATGGTATCATTGATAAAATGAGTGCCTTGGTCACTCATCGAAATCCTGGGACATCAAAATATGGTTATCACTTGCTCAAACAAGAAGTCTGTTTTTGTCTGTGTGCTACAGTATTTAACTGGTGTTGCTTCTACCCATCTTATTAACTATTATGTCGCAGTAATATTATATCTAGCTCCTGAAAAAAAAATTGGTGGTTTGATAGGTCCCACAAATTCTATAGCCCATTTTTCAAATACCTACAAAGTCACTTGTGGTCTGAGAGGCCTCTCATCTCTTTTGTTAGGTTTACCAACCCTCTGACATACATCACATTTATGGAAATATTCCTTGGCATCTTTATGGACTGTTGGCCACCATAATCATGCACACAATACCTTTTGTGTGGTAGATTTTATTGCATAGTTTCCTCTAGATATACCTTCACGAGCTTCTGCCAAAATTCTTGGCCTTTCATGTTGTAATACACACCTCCTCAAAATGTTGTCTGTTCCCATCTTGTATAAATGTCCCGCAATAAGTTGATAGTATGCAACTCTAACTACTATATTTTTCTTCTGTGCAGTGCTAAAGTCTTGTGGTGCAGCCTCTATACTTAAGAATTCAATAATATCAACAAAATATTCATCAACTACCTGTACTGAAAACAACTGTGCATCAAGGAAGTTGTCTTCCAAGTTAGTAGGTTCTTCTCCATTAGTTACCCTAAACATGTGATCAGGTCTTGCGTTCAACTTTATTACTTCAAAATCAAATTCTTGGAACAACAATAGCCATCTACAGATCCTCCCCCCCAGCATTGGCTTGTTGACTAGATATTTGAGATAAGAATGGTATGTGAACATTTTAAAGAGTTTTCCCAGTAAATAGTGCTTGAATTTTTTAAGTGCATATACCATGGATATGCCTTCTCTTTATGTGGTGTTGTAGTTCTACTATTATTCTAACAATTTTCTGGTTGCAAAGGCTATAGGATGGTCTAAGTCCCCTTCTCCTGGATGTGCCAGAATTTCTCCAAGTTCTATAGCTGATGCATCTACATGCACATGAAACGTCTTTTCCCAGTTTGGCAATACTAGGATAGGTGTTGTGACCATATTTTATTTCAATGTGTCCAATCCTTGTTGAGAGTCCTCATTCCACTGAAATCTGGTGTCCTTCTTTAACAACTTTTCCATGGGTGCAATAATCTTCACATACCCCCTTATAAATTTCATGTAATATCTTGTATGTCCCAGTGTTTCTCTTAACTGGTGCACTAACTTTGGTGGTGGTAAATTTACAATTACTACAATCTTAGCATGATCCACTAGTAAGCCTTGTTTACAGACTATATGTCCCAAAAATATTCCAAAAGGTGTCCCAAAAATGCATTTCTTAATGTTCAATGAGATTTGGCATTGCCTACATCTTTCCAACATGAGTCTTAACACTTCTACATGATATTTTAATAGAGTACATACATTCCAAACATCCAAATATACTTCTAGAAACTGATGTATGCATTCCTTAAAAGCAGCTATGACTACTCTTGTAAATATGGCTGGTGCATTATTCATCCCAAATGACATGACTTTATATGGGTAGGATCCCCATTATGTAGAAAAAGTAGTCTTATACCTGTCCTCTAGAGCTATTTTGATTTCATGGTAACTGGAGAATCCATCTATAAATGAATATGCTTCCTAGCCTCCGACATTCTATAAGACCTCATCTACGAAAGGGGTAGGGAAACGGTCAAGTAAGAAAGCATCATTTAGTTTTCTCAAATCTACACAGATCCTTATCGCCCCTAGTTTATTTTCTTGGACTACCATATAACTTATCCATTCATATTCCTCTAGTGGTTCTATGATACCAACTTCGAACATTTTGTTGATTTATGCTTTCACTCTCTCCTTATATATTGGATCCAGTCTGTAAGGTCTCTTCCTAACAGGTCTTGCCTCAATTTTGAGAGGTATATTCATTTCTCCTAGATCCCCTACTATGTCTTTCATCTATGTAAAGGTTGTTGAGAACAGGCCACTGTGTAACGTCCCCGACCCAGGCACACGCTACCAAAAATATCTACTCTTTTCAAACTCTGATATATATATATATATATATATATATATATATATATATAGAAAATGAAAATTTAACAGATATAGACATTCTTCTCATACACATATTCATGTGGAAGTGACAATAAACACATACATGCTATAAACACGTGAAATTCTAATAAACTTCAGACATGTACTTAAACATGTCATGTAAAATTAACATAGAATTGGTACTTATCTTTTTTATGAGAAGACCATCAACTGTGTGCAGACCTTTCATGAACCTCCCAGCCTTATACCATGCTACTCCAAGCTATCAACAATGGGCCACCCTCAAGATGGGACTAAACTCCACCCAAGGTAAAGGAAATCCTAGGCTAGGCTGAGAATACGAAAAGTTGCAGAATGAAAAGAGAAGTATTCCCTCCAAGGAGCCTACTTACGCCCATTGATCACATACTCTCATTCCCCACATGCTTGTCCCACACCAGGAATATACACCTTCATTGTTCCAAAGTCCATTGACTACTCCACTTCCCTTCCAGGGCTTTAGCAACAGGACAGATCAGGAATTCTCAGAGCTCTGTAGTTGTTGTTGGACTCCTTCTAGGAGAAATCACTTCCCCAACAATCTCTCTCACCTAGAGAGAGTTTTTCATAGGCATGCCAACCTGCTTCTTCAACCCATGAGCCTGACAACTCGCCTCTTCAAACCACATGCCTGACAACCTTATTTTGTCCAGCTCTCAATTCCAATGGGTAACCACAATAGAAAAATCAGGCAAGGTAGGGTATGGGCTCAACAAAACTACCAGTGCACGCAAGTTATAGAGGTTCATGATGGAAGATGATTCAACAATGGCGGAAAATGGTTGACTATGTGTCTGCTCAATGAATGAGTGAATGGAGAAAAGGATGGAAAGAATGGTGAGCGAGCCCCCACAAGGATGGATTTTCCCACATAAATTTGCATGCTTCCTGGATGACACATGGCTATCCAAGAGTGCGTTCCTCTCCACTTGGAGTTCGTTCCTCTCCCCAAAGGAACTTAAGATAACAATGTTTATTTCCCAAGCCTGAGTAGTTTAGGAAATACATTATAATATTCCCTTGGGTTAAGTCCTTAATATTAGCCCCTTTTTCCTATCCTCTCATCCCCCTTCCCTTTCCCTTCCTAGTGGATCTTAGTCCCCCATAACTCTTTCTGCATGGTTGTTCTACACGCAACGATGTATTTTTATTAATGATCTTCATAATTACATATAGAAAAATAGGCTCACTAGCCTTAGCATCTAGGTTGTCTGGCCTAATAAACACATAAGCCTCCCAACTTATAATATACTTGTCTCACTAGCCTATAAACCTCATTAAACATCATTAAAATTCAGCAGGGGCTTGACCTTGGGGTATTACAATCCCCCCCCCCCCCCCTATTTATTTATTGTCCTCAGTGCATGATATTTACATATTATAGCAAGATTTTTAAAAATATTCAAAACGATACGTGTATTATGCCCGCATAGCATCTTCATGCTCCCAAGTTGCATCCTCGGGACCGTACCAAGTCCATTGGACCTTTACAAGACCTATGGATCGATTCTGGAGTTGTTTGATTTTTCGGTCCATAATGCATACTGGATGCACTTGAAAAGCGTTTTATTTCTCCACCTGAATCAAATTCCAATCAATAACATGATTAGCACCAGGTATATATTTCTTAAGTAATGATACATGTAATACATTATGTATAGACATAGATGCAGGTAATGCAAGCATGTAAGCTATTGGTCCAATCCTCTCTAGTATTTCGAATGACCCACAATATCTGGCTACCAACTTGGAACAGTTTCTCAACTTCAGGGAACTTTTGTTGGCCTTCACCTTTAAGAAAACATGATCACCCACTTTAAATTCCCTATGAGTTATGCCCTTGTCAACATAGATTTTCTTCTTGTCTTGGGAAACCTTTAAATTTTGTTTAATCTTCAGCATTTTCTCTTCCATTTCTCTGAGAAACTCTGGCCTAACCACTGCTCTATCAATTGGGTTGTCCTGGCTTACTGGTGTGTTGCACTTTCTTCCATAAAGTGCCTCAAATGGGCTCATCTTCAGTGATGCTTGGTGCCCATTGTTGTAGGAAAATTATACCAAGTGTACATAATCTTCCCATTTATATGTTTTTTCCATCATGTACATCCTCAACATATCCTCTATCACTTGGTTCGCCCTTTCTGTTTTCCCATTAGACTCGGGATCATAATTTGTGTTGAATTTCAGATTTGTTCTGAACCCTTTGAATAATCCCTTCTAGAAATTTGAGGTAAGCTTTGGGTCTCTGTCAGACACAATTGTCTTGGGTATTCCATGCAAGTGTGCTACTTCCCTCATAGAAATATCAATAACATTGGTTTCCTTGTGAGTAACCTTCATAGGAATGAAATGGGCAGCTTTAATAAGCTTGTCCACCACCACCATGATAGCATCATGTTGCTTTCTTGTTTTGGGAAATTTGGTGATGAAATCCATTGTCACCACTTCCCACTTCCACTCAAGAATGGGTAATGGTTGTAGCATCCCAACTGGGTGTCTATGCTCAGCCTGGACCCTTTGACACTCCAAACATTTAGCAATGTATTAAACAATCTCCCTCTTCATGTCTGGCCAATAATATTGGCTCTTGACTACTAAATTTTTTTTCTGATATCCTAGGTGTCCAACATAAGGTACATTATGCATCTCTTTTAAAATTGTATTCCTCAATTCATGAGAATTGGGTACATAAATTATGTTCTTGTACAAGATAATTCCATTAGTTACCAATTCATAATATTCAACTTTCTGTTGCATTTTACCTTGCTATAATTTTGTTACCAACTCAATGTACTGCAAATCAACTTTTGCAGCCTCATAAATTATACCTTTAAGATCAGTTTGATACATGTTGATGATTGTAGCATGCAGTTCATGCACTCTCATGTTGAGTGCATCAACCACTTTATTCTCTTTTCCTTTGATATGATTAATATCAAAGTCATACTCACAGAGGAATTCCAACCATCTGCTCTGCCTAGCATTCAAAGTTGGTTGATCAAACAAATATTTCAGACCATTATGGTTTGTCCTCAACTCAAACCTTTTTCCCATGAGGTAGTGCCTCCACTTCTTCAAGGCGTGCAATATGTCCGCCAACTCCAAATCATGAATGGCATAGAGCCTTTCATGCTCTTTCAATTTTATGGATTCAAAACATATCACAAACCCATTCTGACTGAGGACTCCACCAAGTACTTATTTGCATGCATTTGTACAAACCACAAAATATTCATGCAAATCATCAATCCTCAGAATTGGAGCACTGGTTAACAACAGCTTCAATCGCTGGAAGCTCTTTTCACATTCTGTTGTCCATTGAAACTTCACCTTGTTCCTTTGCAATGAAGTAATGGGGTGAGCAATCCTCGAAAAACATGAAATGAATCTTTTGTATTATCCAGCTAGACCCATGAAGGATCTGACTTCTGTCACATTCTTAGGTGTTGACCACCCGTTAATAGATTTAATCTTTTCGGGGTCCACTGCTTTCCCTTCTTCGGATATGATATGCCCCAAATAGTGAATTCAGTTTTGATAAAATGAACACTTGCTCAATTTGACATACAGTTGTTGCTCTCTTAGCACTTGTAACACCATCCTCAAGTGATTCTCTTGTTATTCTTTTGACTTGAAATATACAAGGATGTCATCCAAGAAGACAATGGCAAACTTTTCTAAGTATTCCTAGAAAACACCATTCATCAAGCACATAAAAACAACTGGTGCATTTGATAACCAAAATGGCACCACTGTGAACTCATAATGACCATACCTTGTCCTGAAGGCAGTCTTGTTGATGTATTCATCTCTGATCCTTAATTGATGATATCCTAACTTGAGATCAATCTTTGAGAATATCATTGCATCCTTTAACTGATCAAAGATATCATCGATCCTTGGAAAAGGATACTTGTTCTTTATAGTTACCTTGTTCAATTATCTGAAATCAATGCACAATATTAATGTCCCATCCTTCTTCTTCACGAATAAAACTAAGGTTCCCCAAGGTGACACACTTGGGCGTATATACCCCTTCTTCAAAATATCTTCAAGCTGCATTTGCAACTCCTTCAGCTTTGGTGTACTCATTATGTAGGGAGTATTTGATACTGGAGTTGCTCCAGGCATCAAATTTATAGAGAAACCAATATCTCTCTTTGGGGGTAGTCCTGGTATCTCCTTAAACACATATTCAAAATATTTCATGACTGAGTGATCCTCCAAATTTGGCACCTTATCCTTAGGTGCTTCCTCCATATGATCTGTAAATATTTGGCAACCCTTCCTGTAACACTTTTTCAGCTGCATTGTTGAGATCTCTTAGACAATAACTGCCCTAGGAATTCCTTGGAATGATCTTGGCTTCCCTTCCTCATCCAGAAAAGTAAATGCTATGTTATAATAGTCTAGGACAACATGGTGTTGGTCCAACCAATCCATACAAATTATATATTCATATGAACCCAATGGAAGAATGTTCAAATCTCCCTTTGTACTTAGCCCATTCATGTCCACTGGACATGATTTAACCAGCTCAAAAAAATTTCTCTTGGCTCATGTATCTAATTGTACCAGCCAATATTTCTCATGCTTGCTTCTTGGAAAATGAAATATTTCCACTACCTTATGATCTATATAGCTATGACTAGCTCCTGAATCTATTAAAATAGTAAAGGCATGGTTATTGATCATACCTTCTACCTCAATCACGTGTGATTGAAACTCTTCTTGATTGTTGTCCAAGGCTACATAGATCCTTGGTACACTTCTACCCATGTCCTCCATTGTTTCTGCTTGATGTACATTGTGGAAAACTCTCACTTCATCACCTTTGTGAGGAAAATCTCTATACTTATGGTCTCCTTTACAGCCCCAACATTGAATGGTTGTCTTCCTTGGCCTTTTCCCACCTACCTTATCCATTCTGTGCTCTCTAAAAGATGGTTGTCCTTGAGGACTGTTTCTAAAAAATGGTGGCTTGTTCCCCTTCTGTCTCTATTCCCTCTTAAACTTATTCTTGTCCTCCCAAGCCTTCTAGAAAGTAGGTTTTCCTTTTTCTGATCATATAAGCATTTGGCTCTCCTTATGGTTTCCTCCAAAGTATTTGGATCATCATATTGGATCTTGTCACTGATGAAAGATGGAATCCCACTCAAGTATCTCTGGATCTTAATTGTCTCATCCTTGATGAAGGAGACATACTTCATCAATTCTAAAAATATCCTTTCATATTCATAAATAGTCATGCTGCCCAGTTTGAGTTCAAAGAACTCTTTCATCTTTGTGTCATAATACTTGTTGGTCGGGTATTTCTTCTCAAAATGATTCTTTAATTCCTTCTAAGTCACATTTTTCTCCTTGATGTGTTGCACTTGCACAATATGATCCCACCACATGGATGTCTTTCCTTTGAGCTAATAGATATAAATTCTTCCTTATGCATGAGAAGAATAGTTATGCAATTGGAAGTACTTTCTCATGCCCAAAAACCATGTCTCACCATCTTCATCCTTCTTATGTTCACCATCAAAAGTGGGAGGTTTGATCTTGTTCATTTCTCCTTTCAATTAATCCACCCCATACCTCCTATGTTTCCTGACAGGGGATGGACTTGAGTTGTTGTGTGCTCTCCTATGGGATTTATTTTGGTAGTGATGGTGATGTCTGCTACCACTCCTTGATCTTCCTTTTTCCTCAAGGGTCCCGTGGCTTCTTGATTTGATGGAGCCACTCTCCTTATCCAACTTATTTTCAATTATGTCCAGGGTTTTCATTAACTTCATATTGAAGTCTTCCTACTTATCCTTGGCCTTCATAAGCCTCTCATTACTATCCTTGTGGATCTAGACATATGTCTGCAATTTTATGATGGTCTTAGCCATATGTATGTCTTCCGCCTTTCCTCCTCCATGTCCATTAGATTTGGTTCCTTCCAAACCCAACCGGAAATTCAACCCTATGATTTCATCTTATGTCCTGTAGACTATCTGTGTATCATCCATCACTCTACACTCTATGTTGATTATGATCTGACAGTTATTAATTCTGTAAAAATGTGCAACCAACAAAACTTTGCCAGGCTAACTGTTCTTAATAATTTCATGAAAACACAAACCATTATGATTACTTAATATATATTAGACCTATTTTCTATTGATTTCTTGAGAAACTGATTATTCAGATCCAATTTCTGGGTGAATAGTTATCTTCTAATGTTCAATACCTTCCCAATGTCTGCTTCCATGCTCAATTCTGAGTTTTGAGCAGGAAGTTATGGATACTTGAACAATTTGTCTTTTCAGTGATGCAATCCTATACATGGATTCTTCCAACTTAGAGTCAAATTGGATCTTAGATCTCTGTTGAATCCCTTCTTCAGGTTTATATCCATTCCTTACTTCTTTACGTGTAGGTATGTACAATCAAGAATCTTACGGGATCTTTCTCTAATCCCTTTCATGTTCTTAAAACAACATTTCAGGTGCTAGCTCCTTTTCTTCGACCCAAAATTCATGTGACCTCAGGTTGTGACCCAACGCTAACAAATAGGTGCTTATCCTATGCTCCGGGCCTCCAGGGCTTCGAAGGATATACCTTCATTACAACGCATTTCCCCCGAACAACAATTCTCTGATTACATAGAGGATGTACAGATCGACAATCCTCATTCCTTTTTTAGATCTACAGTGGATAGGAGCTCTAATAATCTGGGCTTCGGCGGTTTCCAAATGAATTCCCTAAAAATATCCCAAAGTGTCGACTCACCAGAGATTCTCTCTCTTTCCTGCACGTGTCATGTCCCGATCAATGGTTGAGATTAATTTTGGCCCTCCGGGAGTTCTCGACTCAAGCAACCTACAAATAAAATCCTTCGGAGTACCACTTCTCTAGAACTTTGGATATAGCACCATGTGTCCTTTGTGATCAACGGTCAAGATGGATTACGGCCTTCGGGCCTCCGAAATTCCTCGAGCTCAAATTTTTATTCCTTGAATCATCTGCACTATGGGATCTACTGTCGCATGTTCTCTATCGATCAAAAATAAGGATTTACTCCGCTCTTCGAAGCTTCAAGGGTTTCTCCTTCCGAACACCGAATTGGAGAACTCCTAGGGTCCACTTATTACTGCACACCCGAGTGCTACATGGTAGATTTCAAGAAGTGAACACGTGGCCCAATCTAAGGGGTGAAATGTGTCAAGTTATAACTGGAAAAATCAACATTTCAAAAGCACAAAACACACTGACATGTGGCACACATATTGTGTTTCCATGTCACCCAGGTGACGTCACTAAGCCATGTCACTTTGGTGCTTCGTGACTTCAGGACTTTGGGACTTTGAGACTTCGGGACTTTAGACATCTAGAAGTTCTTCCAACGGTTTTCCTTCGAACATCGAATGCTTGAAATTCTTAAAATATTGGGGTCCACGTAGTACAACTGTCATCAATCAAGGTGGTGACACGTGGCCCCACCATCGAGAGACACGTGTCAGGTCCCAATCGATACTAAGGGTCTGTCAAAAGTACAAATTTTTTTTACACGTGGTAGACTTAGGGTAGGTCCACGTCACCCTAGGTAATGTCATCATGCCACGTCATATCTGACACTTCGAGACTTCAGGGATTTCTTATCATCAACACTTTCTCAAACCTGTTGAACTATCGAACTGCCAAATAGGTCCATGTCACCTTGGTGACATCATCATGTCATGTCACTTCGGATATTTCTTCACATCTACACATTGTCAAAACTCTCGAACTTTCGATTGTCGACAACTGTTTCCCCTAGCTTCAGGACTTCAACAATTTCTTCATCGTGCAATCTCCAACGGATTTCCCTTAACACTGAACTGCTTGGGAAATAAAACGGTTTTCCTCCTCCCAAATGATCTACGGTTGAGAGTCACTCCGAGACTTCGAAGGATTTTGTTGTTGAACACCCCACAACCCTCAGATTGTCGAATTCCAAACATTGCTTAATATGAGGACACATGTACCTGGAAATGGATGGTCCAGATTAGTTTTGAACTTCGGTAGTTTCCTCTGCTATAGTTTTAAAACGACCAAAGGGAGAAGTCTGGAGAACTTATGTGCTTAACCTTCGTGCACCTTCTCCAGATATGACAGTTGTGAGGGATATGTCTTCTTTCGAATAGATCCAATGGCCCAAATTTAACTTTGTGGCCCAATACCACAGTTTTCGTGGTTTATCAAACTGATATACCTCCTAAGCTTCGGAACACAACTACTATGTTCCCTCAACGCCCTCCTAGAAATATGCACATCAATTCCTTGTGGAATTTTTTACTCCAAATTCCACATTTGTAGCCCATCCAGGTTCAGTGTTGAAACCATGGGCTTTGATACCAGATTGTAATGTCCCCGGCCTTCCAAGGGCCAGACACACGCTACCAAAAATATCTACTGTGTTTATTGTCACTTCCGCATGAATCTGTGTATGAGCAGAATGTCTATATATGTTAAATTTGCATTATATATATATGCAATAAACACACAGATATATATGCAGAATGTCATGTGGAAGTGACAATAAACACATGAAATTATGATAAACTTCAGACATGTACTTAAACAAAACATGTAAAATTAACATAGAGTTGGTACTTATATTTTTATGAGAATACCACCAACTGCATGTAGACCTTCCACGAACCTCCCAAACTTAGACCATGCTGCTCCAAGCTATCATCAATGGGTCATCCCCGAGCTAGGACTAAACTCCACCCAGGGTAAAGGAAATCCTAGGCTAGGTTGAGACTACAGAAAGTTGCACAATGCAACATGAAGGATTCCCTCCAAGGAGCCTACTTATGCCCACCACTCGCAGACTCTCATTCCCCACATGCTTGTCCCACCCCAAGAATATACACCTTCAATGTTCCACAATCCATCAACTGCTCCACTTCCCTTCCAAGGATTCAACAACAGGTCAGATCAAGAACTCTCAGAGCTTTGTAGTTGTTGTTGGACTCCATCTAGGAGAAATCACTTCCCCAACAATCTCTCTCACCTGGAGAGAGTTTCTCACAGGCCTGAAAACCTACTTCTTCAACCCACGGCCCTGACGACCCACCTATTCAAACCATAGGCCTAAAAACCTACTTCTTATATCCAGCTCTCAAGTCCAACGAGTAACCACAGTAGAAAAATCGGGTAAGGCAGGGTATGGGCTTAGAAAAACTACCAGTGCACATAAGTTACATAGGTTCACGATGGTAGAGGATTAAAAAATGGCCAAAATGGCTGACTTCGTGCCTTCTCAGTGCGTGATTGAATGGGGAAAATGATGGCAAGAATGGTAAGTGAACCCCCACAATGAATAATTTTCCAACATAAATATGCATGCGACCTAGATGACACATGGATCTCCAAGAGCTCATTCCTCTCCACTTGCAGTTCGTTCCACTTCCCAAAGGAACTTAGGATAATAGGGTTTATTTCCCAAGCCTTAGTATTTTAGGAAATACATTATAATATTCTCTTTGGTTAAGTCCTCAAGCTTAGCCCCTTTTTCCTAGCCTCTCATTGTTGGGTATGTGTTATATTCTTTGCACGAGTAGTAGTGTCTGTGTTGCATCGGGTGCGTACGGGGAGAAATCCACCCGCACGAGGGTTTAGAGGCAGCGCCCCCAATTAAAAAAAAAAAAAACCTCAGGAAACGTGTCGCATTTTTGTCTCGTTTTTTGTGTTGCCTCGATTTTCATGTCCATTGTTGGGTGATTTTTTGGCACATGGTTTTTTTTCAATGGTTTTCTATTTCCGGATAAGGAATTAGGGTTGTTGACTAATCCAAGTCATTGGGTTAAGGTTTTGGATGTTGTTAGATCCTATATGTATATTGTATTGTAAACAATATATCACTATGAATGAATATAGAATATGTTGGTTTTCTCGATTTGGGTTTCTAGGGGAAAAATATGTGTAATGTTTGTGTTTGCTATTGTATCTTTTATGTTCTTTTTCTAAAAATTTGTTTGTAGTAAATATTGTACAAGGTTAAAATATACATTTGGTATTAGAGATTTGTTGGATTTAGGGGGATGCCTTTGTGGTCAAGGGTTTGGCTCAGGACTGTGATAATCCTTGTTACAGTGGGAGATTTGTGGTATTGATTTTTTAGGTGAAATAAATAGCGAGAAATTCGAAAATGGAGATCGAGAAGTTTAATGGGCAAAGTTTTGAGATGTGGAAGCTCAAGATGGAAGATTTGTTGGTGGACAGAGATCAGTGGATCGTGGTAGATCCAGGTACTTCACCTATAGGAACTTCAACAGATGACTGGAAAAATTTGGATCGGAAGGTGAAGAGCGCAATCTGAGTGTGTCTCTCATATTTAGTATTAATGAATGTGTCAGAGGAAGCTAAAACCAAGGATTTATGGGATAAGTTGGGGAAGTTGTATCAGTCTAAGTCCCTAGTAAATAAACTATTCCTAAGAAAGAAGTTGTATAACCTGAGGACGAGAGATGGAGACTTAGTGGAAGAGAATTCGAATGCCTTCAATACTATGGTAAGTCAGTTAGTATCTGTTGATATTAAAATTTCAGATGAAGATAAGTGTATCAGTTTATTGTGTTCTTTACCAAACTTGTGGGATACTCTGGTTGTGGCCATATGTAGTAATACAACTTCCTTGAAGTTTCATGAAGTGGTCTCATCCTTGTTGTCGGAGGAGATGAGACAGAAGAATATGGAAGGACATAGCACATACACATTATTTGTAAGAGGATGCTCCCAGGAAAGAAATAGATATGAGTTCTTAAGTGGGAGATCTATGTCTAAGAGTAGATATAAATCTCCCAGAAATTTTGTAAAGGTATGTTGGATATGTGGAAAAGAAGGGCACTACAAGAAGCAGTGTAGATCCAAAGTTGAGAAAAAGAAGGGATCTGAATAATCTTCTTCTATAGAAGAAAAGACCTCCAAGGAAGAAGGAGGGGATGTGTACTTGGCTTCTTCAAGCACACATGCAGATCATGAGGCATGGTTGGTTGACTCAGGTGCATCCTTTCATATGACTCCCCACAAGGAGTGGCTCTGTGAATATGAAAGGTATGATGGAGGTAATGCTTTCTTAGGTGATGATTCGACAACCATAATCATAGGATGAGGAAAAGTCAAGATGAGGCTCATAGATGGGAGGATTAGAACACTACATGGTGTTCTGGACATCCCAATATTGGCCAAAATTTTATTTCTGTAAGAAAATGGATGATGAAAGGGTTAAAACAATATTTGAAAAGGAAACCTGCAGGATGGTTCAAGGAGAAATGGTGTTGTTGAAGGGAGTTCAGTTTGGAACTTTGTATAAGCTGCAAGGAAGAACTATTATTGATGGGTGTAATAGTTCCATTGTTCTTGATATTGGATTTGAAGAAGAAAGAACTCCTATAGTCTCTGGAGAAAAAGTTATGATGTGGCATCAAAGACTTGGGCATATTGGAGAGAAGGGTCTTTGACTACTACACGGTAAAGGTATGGTTGAAGGTATGTCTAACTGTTCTTTGGATTTTGATTTCTGTGAAAATTGTGTATATGGGAAGCATAATCGGGTAAGATTCCCTTCTAGTGCAACGAGGGCAGAAGGAATTTTACAGCGAGTTCATAGTGATGTTTTTGGACCTCTTTCGATCCCATCATTGGGAAACTATGTGTAGTATGTATCATTTATAGATTACTTCTGGAGGAATAATTGGACATATTTCCTCAGTAATAAATCTAAAGTCTTTGACAGGTTTAAAGAGTTTAAGGCTCTTGTTGAGAATCAAATAGAGAAAAGAATTAAGGTGTTGAGCACAGATAATGGTGGAGAGTTTTGTAGGAATGAATTTGAATAATTCTATAAGAAGTGCGGTATATCAAGGTAGAAGACTACTCCATATACACCTCAGTAGAATGGATTTGCAGAAAGGATAAACATGACGTTGATAGAAAAAGCAAGGTGCATCCTTAGTGGTGCTCAATTAGGGAAAGAATTATAGGCAAAGGCAGTGGGTAATGCATGTTATTTGGTCAACAGATCACCCTCATCAACTCTGGATGACAAGACTTTACAAGAGGTATGGACTAATAATAAACCTTCTCTCACACATATCGAGGTATTTGGTTGTGATGCATATGTTCATGTTCCAAAGGAAAACATGAGTAAGCTAGATAAGAAGGTTGAAAAGTGTATCTTTATTGGATACAAATATGGTCTCAAAGGTTATAAGCTTTGGAACCCAGAAACTAAGAAGGTGGTGTATAGCCGAGATGTGGTATTTAGAGAAATGAAGGATGTTGTTAAACAGGAAGTCCTACCAAGTAAGGAAGAACTAGAAAAAATAGAGTTTGATTTAAAGGATGATGAATCAGACTCTACAGAAGATTAAGAATCAGATGAAGAAGATCCTCATACTTCAGTATTGAGGAGATCAGTTAGATAAAGAAGGCTACCCAAAAGGTATACTCCATCTGATTTCTATTCAAATTTTGTTGTGTCTATTACTAATGATGATCCTAGAACTGTCATGGAGGCAGTGGATTGAGAGGATGGAAATCTCTAGAAAAAGGCCATGGATGAAGAAATGGAAGCCTTGGATAAGAATGAGGCTTGGGATCTATTGGAGTTTCCAACTAGAAGAAAGCCCGTTGGCAGCAAATGGGTATTTAAAAAGAAGTTGAATGTATAAGGAAAAGTGGAGAAATACAAAGCTTGGTTAGTAGCAAAGGGTTATTCCCAGGTTGAGGGAATTGGTTTTGGTGAGATTTTTTCTCCCGTTGCCAAGTTAACCTCTATAAGATTTATATTATTTGTTTCTATTGTATTTGATTTTGAAGTAGAATAGATGGATGTGAAGACAACATTCCTACATGGGGATCTGGAAGAAGAAATCTATATGAAGCAGCCAAAAGGATTTGTTGTGGAGGGAAAGAAGGAGCTAGTATGCAAGATGAAAAAGTCTATGTATGGTTTAAAACAATCACCAAGGATGTGGTATCAAAAATTTGATACTTATATGTTGGGACTTGGTTTCACAAGAAGTAAAGAGGATCATTGTGTATATTTTAAATTAATTGATGATCATTTTATTTATTTGGTCTTGTATGTGGATGACATATTGTTGATAGGAAACAACAAGGAGATTATCCAGGATGTGAAAACTCAGTTGTCCTCTAAATTTGACATGAAGGATCTCGATGCTTCAAATTTCATTTTGGGCATGGAAATTAAAAGAGATTGGAAAAAGAGGAAACTTTGGTTAAATCAGAGAAAATATGTCAAGACAATATTGCAGAGGTTTAATATGAAGGAATGTAAACTGGTCAAGGTTCCTATTCCTATTGGTGTAAATTTATCTGCGGATGAGTGTCCCAAGACACAGGAAGAGGAGGAGGGCATGTCTTGTATTCCATATGAGAGTGAAGTTGGAAGTTTGATGTATGCAATGGTTTGTACTAGACCGGACATTGCACATGAAATGAGATTTTTGAGCAGGTATATGTCAAAACCAGGAAAGGAGCATTGGACAACAGTAAAAAGGGTTTTCAGGTATTTGCATGGAACTACTAGCTATGGATTATGCTACCAAGGAAGACCGAGATTGGATAGAGTGGTGGAAATACATGGCTTTGTGGATGCATACTGGGTTGGATATCTGTATCATAGGAGATATACAAGTGGGTATGTGTTTAAACTGTTTGGAGGAGCGATAAGTTGGATGAGAAAAAGACAGGTTGTAGTGGCACTTTCAACTACAAAAGTTGAATACATGGCAGCCACTCATGCAAGTAAGGAAGCAGTATGGTTACAAAGATTGTGTTCAAGTATTGGGTTAATACAGCAAGTTGTAAGGATATATTGTGACAGTCAGAGTGCAATTTTTCTGGCAAAGAACCCAACTTATCATTCAAATACAAAGCATATTGATATCCAATATCACTTTGTGAGAAACATGGTTGAAAAAAAGAAAACATTGTCGATGAAGGTGGACACTTTGAAGAATGTTGCAGATTCATTAACAAAATATGTGAGCACTGAGAAGTTCTCTTGGTGTACAAGATCCATGGGCATTGTTGCCCTGGATTGTTGACTATGTAACCCTGTAACCCCATGTATGCAAAGAAAACAACAAGTAGGAGAATGTTGGGTATGTGTTATATTATTTGCATGAGTATTAGTGTCTGCGTTGTGCCGGACACGTAGGGGGTTCGGGGGCAGAGTCCCTGAGAAGTTTTTTTCCTCGGGAAATATGTCACATTTTTTCCTCATTTTTCATGTTGCCTCGATTTTCGTGTCCATTGTTGGGCAGTTTTTTGGCACATGGTTTTTTTCCAATGATTTTCTATTTCCAGTTAAGGAATTAGGGTTGTTGACTAATCCAGGTCATTGGGTTAGGGTTTTGGATGCCGCTAGATCCTATATGTATATTGTATTGTAAACAATGTATCACTATGAATGAATATAAAATATGTTGGTTTTCCCTGTTTGAGTTTCCAGGGGAAAAATCTGTGTAATGTTTGTATTTTCCATTGTATATTTTCTGTTATTTTACTGAAAAATTGTTTGCAGTAAATATTGTACAAGGTTAAAATCTACACTCATCCCCCTTCCATTTCCCTTCCTAGTAGAGCTTAGTCCCCCATAACTCTTTCTTTGTGGTTGGTCTACATGCAATGATGTGTTTTTATTAATGATCTTTATAATTGCATATACAAAAATAGGCTCACTGGCCTTAACATCTAGGATCTCCAGCCTCATAAACACATAAGCCTCCCAAATTATAGTATACTTGGCTCACCAGCCTATAAAATTCATTAAACATCATTACAATTCAGTAGGGGCTCGGCCTTGGGGTATTACACACTGTATTCACACAATAACTCTGTTATTCTTTCTACTATTTGTTCATCCCAATAGTCTCCAATGCTTGCCAATTTAGAATTGTTATTCGTCCCAATGTTGAATTTCTTAACTTTGATTGGTGCAACAAATACTTCTAACTCCAGAGATGGACCTTCCATCTCTCTTTCTACCTCAATCTCTATAATCTGAATTTTGCACGGATCATCTTCATTGGGTGCTTCTTCTTCAATATGATAGCATGAAAATGACTCTTTGATTGTTTGTCTATTTTGTTGTTGTTATTCTGTCATAATTTCAATCTATGGTTCATTAGTAAATATCATTCCATGTATAAGATTCAATGTTGAATCCATGTTAGGGTTCTCATGTTCAAATGAGAAGGTTACTACAAAGTTATGTTGTAATGATGTCCATTCTGTAGTACCTTTGTGCATATCTTGGTCTATATACCAGTTCCCTAGAATTCCTTCCAATGTATGGATAAAGTGATGAGGCCATTCCTCTAGTGGTGTCATCCTCCTTTGTGCCTTGAAATTTGCTAAGTGTTCCATTGGTTTTCCCTGTCCATCATACCTCTGCATTTTATTTCTCCCCTTCTCTGTGTCGAATCTAATGCACGGTAGTCGTTTACACTGATACCAATCCTGAATTGTTTCTTTATGCACACCCCACCATCTTGTAGGTGTAAAATTAAGTGCAATATCTAGGGCTAAGAGACTCTGATTTTGTAATAATTCCTCTTCATATTTTGTCAGAAATTCCTCTAGGTCATTTACCCCATGAAAACTAGGAGGTTCTCTTATCTTTGTACCAACCCATCTTACTCCGCAGTCTATTCTAGCACACCTTCTTGTGAAAACTTCATGTAACCTCTGTTTCCAATTCTCCAAACTTGTATCTGAATCGGAAGCACATGATGTGATGCTTCTCCAGCTGAGTACCCCATCTGTAGTTGGGTTAACATAATCTTCTTCTCATGCAGTGGTTCTATACAACTGGTTTATTTCTTCCAGATCCAAACAAGTGGGTTCTACAAACCTTTCTCCTTCTAAAAGATCTAATGGTGCAATGACTCTATATTAACCTGATTCAAACATCATTCGCCTTTTATTCAGGTTGATTATGGCTTGGTTATAAAATGCCCAATCCAGTCCAAGAAATGTTGGGTAAGTTGTTGTGCCATCTATTATCTCTATTACTTCAAAGTCTGTCATATTGCACACTCCATCTAAATCTATTGTCACACCTTTAAGCCTTCCAATTGGTAGCACTTTGTGTTGATTTGCTAATTTCAGCTGGACAGGTGAATATCCTAGTGTGGTTTCTCCCATACATTTCCATGTCTTCTTAGGTAAAACATTTACTTTAGAGCCTAAATCTAGTATGATATAACCCATATTAAAATCTCCAATATTGGAATTCAGTCTGAATTCTTTGTTTGTCCTTCTTCTTGTGTGGAGATGATTGATTGTTTTTTGTTCTAACTTTACTTCTACATCTATGTTACATCTTTCTAACAGATTGTGTAAGATCTTAACCGATGATTGATCATTTAAGAGCTTAACACAGGACTGCATAAAAGTTTTTATGGTACTTACTTGCTTTAAAGGTTGTGCTTCACTGGTGTGGTCCATTGAGGAGGGAATTTCGTACGTTGGTGAGTTCTGAGTATGTTTTGGGGTTGATGTAGACAATATTTTGCTTGAGAAAATCCTATATAGCCTCCTTGAATGTTTCCTTTTCTTTTCATGCATCAAACTGCTTTTGTGGCTCAATATTCTTCTTAACCCATTGGTGTTGCATTGGATCTTTTTTTACTACGTCAATTACTATCTTGGCTCCTCCTTGAGTGACTATATTTATGTTTCTTCCATCCCCCCTAGCTTATGTAGAGATCCACTAGACATTTTGGTTGTTCTAGGTCCTTTTTTCTTGGATCTTCCCCAGTAGTGTTAGACAGTCTTATATATCATGGTCTGTTGTGTGACATTACATACATGTCATTGGTGAAAGTGGGCATTCCCTTGCATAATGTCCTAGTTGTTGGAAGTTGTGGCACACTATTCGTTCTCTGCCTCATCCAAATCCTCCTCTTTCTTTTCCTCCACCTATTTATCCACCTCGATCCCCTCATGTCACATTGTACCGAGGTGCTTGGTTATACTGCGCGTGATTATACTGAGGATGCATGATTTTGTATTATGGTTGCACATTATTATACCATTGCTATGCATTGTTATATGGTGGTGGTACCTGGTTGAATTGAAGTGAAACTTGTCCTGTCATCATTTCTACTTGCACCCTATAAGTATCTGAAGTTCTTTCTCTCATCAGCTCCATTGTCCTACAATCTTTATCATCATGACCCACTGACTTACAGAAATTGCAATATGAACTTTTGGGTATTGTCTTATACTTTTGCATCATTGGGAAATGATATGTATCATGCCCATTCATTTCACAAATTTCACACCATCGTCCTCCTGTTGGCAAAGTATTTGGTACTCTTGTTTCCATATACTGCACGAAAGTTGGACATTCATTCTTGTGGTGTTCTTTTGTCCTGCATGTGGTACACCAAACAAATTCTCATTTTTCTTTTCTCTTATTCTAGTTAAACTTAATGTTAGGTTCTTCAGATCCTCCTTCAGCTCTTCTATTATTGGATTTATCTTCTGATACTGGTTCTCTTCCAGTTGTAAGGCTTCCTGCAGAGCCTCTACCTAAGTTTGGAACTTTTGTTGTCTTAATGGGTATTTCAAATGTGGTAACAATGAGTTCACAAATAGATGTCTATGTTGCATGTCAGTCGTGGAATATTTCAACTTACCTTTGAGAAACTTAAACCTCTAATCAATCTCCCAAACAGACTCACCTGGTTTTTTCCTAATTTCAATCATTTCATTCATTTATTGATATTCTGAGTTGGGATTCTGAAATTTGTTTATCAATTTTTTGTTCACATCTATAATAGTCCTTGTTACTCCTGGTGGACTATTCACATCTAGGCTCATGTACCAATCCAGTGCGTGGTCTCTTAGCATGATAGATAACTACACACGTTTTATATCTTCATCTGTGATTTGATTTGCTTCTGAGATCTTCTCACATATGAATAAGTTATTTTTAGGGTCCTCTGATGCCTCTCCCCGAAATTCTGGTAATCTGATTGTGGGATCATGTCTTGCCATTTTAAGTTGTGTTGAACTACTACCTCCGCACGATGTAGATATTTGACTGTTACTATCTGAACTGGCTTCTCCAATTGTTGTTCCTTGTTTGGATGTGTTTCTTGTTGTCTTTCTTCCACTAAAATTCAGTTTTCTAAATGTTGGTGTTCTTTCTAGTGTGTTAGTCGCACATGGGTTTGTAGGTTCCACACTGATGGTGACCTGGATTGGATTTCTGCCTTTTTTTCCTTCCCTTCAACCTCCTGTTTTCCTTTCATATTTTGCGTGCATGATTTCCTCGATATTCTCCACAGCCCGAAGATCTTCTACCTCTTCCTCATCTTTTTCCAATCCCTCTCTATCAACTATGGCTCTCTTCTTGTTATTCATCCTATATTGGTAGGGTACTCCACTGTGCATCTTTCCAGTTGTTGTCATTATCTTTTTTATCTGGTCTTCTTCCATCATGATTGGGTCCATAGACTCCTTATTTCCCTTATCCATCTCTTCCTCCATTTCTTGGCTTCTTGTCAGTGCTTCCCCCCTTCCCCCATGCATGCAGAGAAGTTTAGTTGTTTGATTTCAAAGTCATCACACCATTGTTATACAATAAAATATTGATTACAATGTACAACGATATGATATACCTACCTCTGGGTCATTTCAGAAAATCCTGCCCTATTGCATTGTAAGACTTCATGGTATCTACTGCAAATTCTATGATAAACCCTGCAACATTACTATCTAACCATAAATATACTACACACATAAATTTGCTATTAACTTATTGTAACTGCGTGATCTCCATAGGATTCCACTCCATTTGTCTGATTCAATTTGTTGGGTGGTTTTCGTTTAACCTCAATATACACTCCTGCAACAAATATAGGAAACCATAGAAAAATACCTCATGCAAGTCTCTAAACACGTATTTTTCCAGATATTTTTGTGGTGTTAACTTAGGGTTTTTGTTATCCTTCTGTGTGAACTCGAGTTCCTTTGTTTTCAACCATCTTTCGATCTCTGCCTTTGTTGGATTCCATGGCCTAAACATTCCCTTTCATACCATCATTCTCTATGTGTTTCTTCCATGGATCTCGTCCACTCAATCATATGCAGTTTCATCTGGAAACATAATCATTTTTTGGGGTATGTCTCCTTTTTACTTCTTCTTGGGTCGACCCAAGTTTAGATCTGAACAAGTTTCCAACAAAACACTCTAAAACTATCGACCCTCCTAGTAAACGAGAAGGAAAAACTGTGCGCAGAGCACAGAAAGCAGGCTCACCTGAGATAGCTCTATTGGTGACTGCAAAGCTCAAGTGCTTGCAGTCTAGGAATGAGTGGGGATCTGGGGTTGTATTCTATCTTCTTCATGCATTAATCTTGTTATTTATTCAAGTACTTCTAGGATTTATTCATCTTTAGTCTCATGCATGCATTCTAATATATCTATTTAATCATTCACTCATAAGATAACCATTAACAGGAAGGAATCATTCAATAAAAATCACATATAACACAAGTTTTACCATGGTTCACCCCCTCCTGAGCTACATCCACAAAAATTTGGCTTCTCTGCTCTTTTATTTAGGCTGCTACAAAATCTAGCACTGCACGCATTACATATTCCATCATACAATCCTAATGAGGTTAAGGAACATCTATGAGGTGGACTAGATCACACCAGGATCCTCAGCTTGTGATCTAACCCTCAAAATCTACCTTACTCAACTCTTCTACCACCTTATTGCAATTGGCAGTATCTCAACTTCTCAATAGTATCGAACTGACTAACTCCTGGCCTAGACCTCCTAGGTTCTTATTTATACTATTTTACAAGCTTAAAGTCGTTACAACCTTTGTAAAAAAACCCTAACCCTAATATGGTTAGGCTTGTCTGCCTCCTCACACATGGCTTTTCCTTCTTGCATGCTACTTTTTCTCCCTTTTTGCGCATGTTGATTTCTTGCCAGTTGTTGCACGTGCTCCCAAATTAGGTCTCTCCTTCCAAAAATAGGTCTTTCCTCAAAATAGGCTTGCACCCAACACTCTTTTAAAAAAAGGCATAAAATATAAACAAAGTGTCATGTGGCAGGTAGAAGTTGGTCGCATGGTGATGGATGCACAATGAGGTTGTTGAGTAAAAGAAATATTCTCTTCTTTCTCTAACTTTTCGTATAAGCTTACTTTTACAAATAAGTTATTTATGGAGTGACCCAATTTTATAAAATAAGTGAGAATCACTTTTACAATGAATTTATTTTATAATTAAAGTTCCATGCAAAAAATAACTTTAAAAAATTATTAAAGTTACTTTATAATGATTTACTTTTATATTATAACTGAAATTCACTTTACAATAAAATTATAAGAAAACTCAAGGTTGCATGAACATTTTCAAAGAGTAAATTAAAAAAAAAAAGAAAAAAAAATTGAATTCGAGACCCCTTATAAATAAAGTAACTTATAACCAAGTGAGATA
The DNA here is from genome assembly GCA_009831015.1 of Picea engelmannii. Taxonomy (NCBI): domain Eukaryota; kingdom Viridiplantae; phylum Streptophyta; class Pinopsida; order Pinales; family Pinaceae; genus Picea; species Picea engelmannii. The sequence continues at coordinate 284,576 of ML795136.1, forward strand.
ATACTTAACATTTAACAAATTTGACACAAGAGGAGATTTTTTTTCTTATTTTGGTTTTTTTTTTCCTCAAAGTGCATGCTTACCCCAAAAACCCTTGTTTTTGGCAACAAAAAACTTCAACACGGCCACACATGAAAACAAGACAAATTTTTGAAAAAATAAACTAAATCTTTACAATGATGGGGTAAGATCGCGATTAGTCTGCCCAGGAAATGCAATTTTTCTCTATGTTTCTGATTTGTCGAACTTGCATAAAATACAGAGCAAAGAGCATACACAGAATATACAACACTTTCCACTATGTTTCTAATTTTCCAAGATCACACAAAGTGCATGATAAATAGTAGTAAATTGGGAATGAAAATAGTAAAATTATTGGCACCCAAAGTTTTGAGTCTAGTTTTGCGCACACACACAAACAAATTTGTTCGTGCTCATTCCATAATTTTGTATGCACTGAAGGAAATATGCGATGAATTCCATAAAGTGCACATCAAACCGATTTTTTTCAGTAGCATGCCAAACATAAAGACTACCAAGTCCACGTCGATCCCTGTTTTTTCGGTTGCGCTAGAAACCAAGACAATGCTCGCTGGAATAAAGAAAAGAATCACCAGGAAGTCTCTAGAAATGATTATTTCCCGCAACATATGAAAATGTGGGGCAGCCAAAAGATGATTTGGCCAAGATGGTAATATTTCCCCCGATGCAGAGAGTCTACGTGGAGCACTGGAAACACCATGATCTAGGTGGATCTCGATGGCCAACCACCTTTTCCACTGAATCAACATTTCGAGCCTATGTTTTTGATAAACCATGATATTCACCTTTTTTATGGGGAATGGAATGTAATGTAATACCATCTTCATTTGTTAATTAAATACATCATGTAATGATTTGCTAGTGGTCTTGTGTACATTCCTATAGCATAGTGTTAATGCATTGGATCTCATTAGAACTCCACAATAAGTGCGCTCGAGATAGATTAGCATTGGGATGGGTGACCGCCCGAGAAGTCTTAGTGTTTTACATTCCTATGGAATTTTATAAACTTAGATTAATTTATCCCACATGCATCATGGGAATTTTTCTCCTCTCACTATCTCATATATAATTGAGGTGAAGGAGGCCCTTTAAGCATGCAATGGAGTATGATGTAAAGCTTGTTGTGAATGAAGTGTAGCCAACATCTCTTTCCTTTCAGATATAAGTTACCCTATTCTGTCAGTTTGTGTTCTACAATGTTTTTCTCTCTTATTCATTAATAGAATTTTGGTTTCACTATATTTCTATGTTTCTTGCAATATATTTGTGTATTTCCTTGTTATATCTCTTCTATAAATATGTCTTCATGGTATTCTCAATATAATTTGAATCAGTGGTATCAGAGTAGTTTGTTCCTTGTAGTTTCTTAGAGCAGCTCCCCGACGAGGTCAGGGTATAGAGAGTTGGGTCTCAAACTAGTTTTGCTTGAGGGAAAATGCTCTCACCAGCCTAAGAAACCTCCCATGGCAGAAGAAAAGGGAGATGAAAAAGAAGGAGATCCTTTCAAGACGTTGCTTGAGGAATCCTTAATTCGACAAAGGAACGAGATGATGGGCAAATTCACTCAAATCCTTCTGAGACTACCGATGGTGGAGGTCGAAGCATCTTCGAAAAGCAACCATTTCATAGGTGCACACCCTTCAAGGTACAAGTCAATTTTGATATCCCCTTATTTGAAGGCCAGATAGATGCAAATGCTATAGAAAATGGTTGAATCTGTTAGAAGGATATTACTATGTCCAAAAATTTCCAATAGTCAAAGGATCACCTTTTCACTCCTTAAATCCCTTCCCCATGTTAGAGCTTGGTGGGAAGGTTACTAGGAGAGGTACACCGCAAGTGAATCAACACCATTTGGAAGAGAACCCACTTGGATAGCCTTTGTAGATGCTCTCAAGGAGGATGTCTACCCTATCAGAAACTATGATGGCCAGTACATGAAATGGATGAATCTGCATCATAAGAAATACTAGACATTGTTGGAGTACACTAACATCTTTCATACCTTGCGCTCAAAGATGGGTATCAAATACTTTGATCTACACTTGGTCTTGAAGTACCATAGTGGTCTACACAGGTACATCTAAACATAGATGGATTTCTTGGACATCTCCTCATTTGGATTTTCTTATCGATATGTAGTCAAAATCAAGCAGTGGAGTAAGCGTGATTTCGTGTTTGAAAATACACCACAACAAAAGCATGGAAAAAGAAACCCTAACTCACAGAACGAAGGACATATTAACAAGGAAGGACAACCTCAAGAGAGACGGTCCAAGACATAGGAAAATAAGGGTAACTAGAAGTTTAATAAACACACCAGAAAGTGTTGTGAGTTCCACAAAATCCTCTGGCACAACACCAATGAATGTCACTCGAAACAGTCATTAGTGGTTGAGCTCAAAGAAAAAGAATGCGAACCTAACTCACACTATGATTCAGAGCATAATAAATTGAAATGAAGAACCCACTTCTACCATCATGACCAATACAATACAAACAAAAGAAATAGAGGAGCTTGAGGAGGGGGAGCACCTCTTCCACTCGCAGAAGTGGGTTAAGGGGACTCGACTGCATTTCATTGTTGACATTTGGAGTTAGAAGAACCTGATATCCATCGAGGTTTTCAAGAGATTGAAACTTCTAATGATGACACCCCCCCAACCATACACCATCGGATGGTTGAGTCGGGGATGAGACATATGTGCCAACCAACAAAGTCACATGTCTTGTGGCATCAACCCCTTCAAGGATGAGGTAGTTTTTTATGTTTCCCCACTTAAAGTTTGTGATGTTCTTTTAGGACAACCATATATGTGGAAACACCATGTTATTTATGAGTCTCATCCATGCAGTGTCATTGTTACTCTAGGAGGTCATCTCTACAAGATACCAGAGGTGGCTCTGACTACTACTACTTAATTCATCTTGGAAAAACAATGTCGAAAAGTAATCTCTCGGACCAAAAAAATTTCCCTCTTCATGATCCACTCATACGGTGAACAAAAGGTCACTGCGACCACTACAACCTCATCCCAAGACGTTTCTATCCAACAAAAGCAGGTAGAAAAGATTGTAGAGGAGCATAGAGAGAATGAGAGTCTTCCATATGTTCAACATAACTCTATTGGCCACGGCCCTTTTCAAGTGTGCTTGGGGTTCCAACCATTAACCCACATTGATATAGATCTTCTTATTGCATCTTTACCGACAGAGTCCTCCCACACTCGGACCAAGGAATATCTTATAGCTATATCTGTTGAACAGATCCAACACCTCCAACAAGTTCATGACATCCTTCCATATGAAAAGTACATGCAGGACATCTAATTCAATAAGCAAAGTGACTCATCAAGGTAGATATCTTGATAGCTTGAAGGTTCTAGATAAAAAGTGGATGCGAGCTATTTATTTATGGTTTTCTTGAGTGAAGGAAGGCTACATTATTGAATTCTCTATAGAATATAGTGATTTTTTCAATGAGGTTGAAAGAAAATTTGAAGAAGGTCCAATAAAGCATATGCTAGAAGAGATTCCACTTTGGATCAAGATGTTGTGCAAAGAAAGAAGAATGATGCACATGGAGCCTAATAGAATGGTCGAGTAAACCCCCTAAAATTGGAGGGGGGGAGACTTGGAAAAGATGGGGGAAAAGAGCCAGAAGATGGATCTAGCGAGGAGGATCCAAGAAGTGGTTGAGATGAGGTGAGGACTAGAATGGACCCAGAAGAGAAAAGGAGAAAAATAGTTGAGAGATACGCAAGAAGAGTTGAGCTGAGAGAGAAAATTGAGTAGAGGATTAGAGAGGAGTTAGCCAAGGGTGCACATCATAGTATCGATCCCATAATGAATAGGAAGCTCACACAAACTAGTGGTGTGGGAGAGGATGTTATGTCAGAGGGGAGCATAGGCGAGGATAGGTCGACAAAGAGAATTCACATGGAAGATACTAGTAGTGACAATAGTGGTAGTCAAGGCCTATGTGATGAAGCTCGTACCCTTTGGTTGTTATGATATGTCGCAAGCTTAAGAGAGAAGAGAGTGCACATGTGTGGTGTATAGGCGCAAATTTGTGGTGCATCCATAGGCTTGGAGGAGGAAGCGCCACATCGTTCCACACTGACAAGAAGAGAAGTTGTTTTGTAGTACCATGAGGCACCAATCAAAAGAGAATATGGCTCTCGGTGCAATGGCAGTGTGTTGATCAGGAGCGAGGATGGCATGCAAAGAAGTAGTATGTCGAGTGAATAGAGTGATTATGTGTAAGGTGGAAGTGCGTAGATCGAACTAGGATATGACACACATAGTGGTAGTGTGCAGATCCACCCAGAGGCAGGAATGCACGTTTATGGTGCGCAGTCAGGACAAGAAGAGAGGGCGTTGATTGGTGGTGCACCAAAAGAGAAGGAAAATGGAAACACCCCTAGTGGTGTGGGAGATTATTTGATATTATTGGATGGTCTTGCAAAATTGCAAGTAGATATCTCTTTGGGTCACCTCACAAGAATTTTAATAAGAAGATGGTCTTACCTCCTCTTTGTACCACCCCCCTTGCGCATTTTTAATCAAGAAGAAAACACAATAGTTAGTGAAGATATTGGAATTGAGGAAACATAAGAAGAAGAAACAAGTGATGAAACAAGTGAAGAAGAAGGTGGAGTTAGAAATAATTTATGCCAGTTGATAGTAGTATGGAAAGATCTAGCCCATAGCATCCCTAAAGGAGAATCTAGTTCTAATTCAAAGATGGAAAATCAAGATAGTACACTGAGGTTTCTTGTGTTCCATGGAATGGGTAAGGATGATGTAGAGAAGTACTGGTTCACCTATGTATTAATCTAGTTTGTAAATAGAGTTATAGACAACATGCCCAAGATCACACAACTTGAGACTACGTTCAGGGATAGGGCCCTCTCGTGGTACATGAAATATAAGGCTATTATTCTAGCAGGACAAGTGAGGTCCCTGGCTGAGATCAAGAATGACATGCTTTAGGAGTTTCAAAATCCTAATTCATAGTCCCAATGCATTACATAAATCAAAGAAATCTTGCAGAAAGAAGAAGAATTAGTCTGGGATTATGACCAATGGTTCAAAATATTGTTGGATAGGTTGACATTCCAGATTCAGGATGTGTACCAAAGAGAGTGGTTCATTGTGGGGTTTATTCCCCATATAAGAGTCCCTCTCACCTAGCAAAATGTGATGACTTAGGCCAAGCAAGTTGAAATCACAATGTGATTAAAGGCTACACCTGGAGGCATAGAGACATCGGTCGGGTTGGTGCATCTTCAGTCATAACTTGACAACCTAACCATACAACTGCAAGATATGGCCAAGACTAAATTTTTGTGCAAGAATGTATGGTGTACCACATGCCATTTATAGGGGCATCATCGAGATGAGTTCCAAGTCCTTCCAAATTATGTGGTGAGTGATGCATCGAGTTAGTTTCCATCAGGACAGTTAGAATGTTGCGAGGTTTGCAGATAGTGGGGCTCTGTGCCACACCACTTTCCCACATTATTGAAATATTAGACAACGACTCACACCCCCTTCTGTGAATTTTGTAAATATGTAGGCCACGATGTCAACAATTGTCTCTCCATGTAGTTAATGCAAGACAATACCTGAGATGCATTCCAGGTACAAGAGGAGCAAAAGGGTGGTGAGCACGGTGGTGCCAATAGAGGTGGATATCAAGGAGGACCCTGAGGTGAATATGGTCGCAATCGTGGCTGTAGATATGGCAGAGGAGGAGGTATACCCCCCACATGTTTCAATTTCACTGATATTGGTCATGTCTCATGATTTTGCACTAAGTCGCGTATGCTCTACGCATATTGTTATAGTCCTGAGCATGTAACCAAGGACTATCCCAACTTGTTGAAGAAGTGGGAGGACAAGAAGGCCAACTATAACATGGTGCATGTCGAGCCACATAAAAACAATAAGAATAAGGGAGAAGTCGGTGTTCAAGTAGTAACCCACTGAGAGATGAAGACTAGGGTATACTTCAAGCATGGTGAAGGCTTGAGTCAAAACCAGAGGGTAAGATCAGGAAGACACCCCATCCCCCTCCTAAGTTTGATGTTTATCATCAAAAATAGTTTTTGTGTGATGCGTAGAGGGCCCTTGAGGAAGAAAGAGCACACGAGTAGTTGCAATATGCGACTCATAGGTATCTTGAAGAGGAAGGGAGCCAAGAGGAAGTGAAAAGGGCGACGCAAAGGTCGCTAGAAGAAACAAAAATATACGAATAAGTGCAGTGGGTGACACATAGGTCATTAGAGGAATCTTATGCATGCGACACAAAGGTCTTTGGAGGAGGCAGGCATGTCAGAGGAAATCGAACGCGCAACCCAAAGGTCAATAAAATAAGCACGCAGAGAGACAATGTTGCAATGCATTGAGCAAAAGGCTTATGAGAAAAAACATTAGGAAGAGTTGCAATGCACAACACACACAAAATCGTTATGTGACTTAGGTCGCATGGAAAAATTCAATGAGTAAGTCAATACCTTCTTACAATGTTGTTTGTGCTTGCTTAAGGATCCATAAGCTGCAAGTAAGTTGACCCAGTTATTAATTGCTTGCATAAAAGAAAAGGGAGAAGAGCCCACCATATCGGCTCTGTTTCCGAAGAGGGATTCTTTTCATGTCAGCAAGTAGAAGTGCATTGGTCGAGAGTTCAAGATGACAACAAATCTTGGTGGGTATGTCATGGATGGAGTCATATTGGATCTGGGATCTGATGTTAATATTTTTTCCAAGAAATCTTGCGAAGTGATGGGTAAACCTAATCTGGTTTGGCCTCCCATCCATCTTTGGTTATCTAATCAATACAAGATCTATCCCATATCCCGACTGGAGAAAGTAGAAGTGAACATCGAAGGAGTGAATACAAAGGACAAATTTGAAGTCATCGAAATCATGGATGAGTCTGACACATATCCTACATTACTTGGAATTGACTGGGCCTTTGAGAACAATGCGATGTTAAAATTGAAGAAGAGTCAAATGTCCTTCGAAACTGACACCCTACACGTGGTCTCACCACTAGAACCATATGAGGGGGACTGCTATAATGATCCTATATATGATCATGCGTGGAGCTCATGAATTGAAAATATTTAGAAGGTCATGGGCCATAGGGAGGACTACATCACTCCACCGCAGATGGTGAACAAATTTGGTTGATGAGGTGTAAATATGATTCCTAGTTATTTGGTGTAATTTACACTCTTTCACTTAGTTTGTTGACTCATGGTTCAATTTTTACTTGTGAGGCACCCGATGAAATATACACAGAAAGAGAAATTCTCCCAAACTATTTAGGGAGATCAACTATACTAGGTCATGCATAGATCAAAGGAAAAGCATAAAATATGAAGTCATAGTGCTCACAACTCCCAACCCAACTAATGATACATCTTGGGGTAAGATCTATGAACTTTCATAACCCTACTCCCTCATGTGTTCACCTAGTGGGATCACAAGTAAAGTGATTCTATAGCAAACAAAACCAAAGAAAAGGAAACTATCTATCCTACTTTAAATCACACATTAAAATACTAGAAATGAAACTACTACCTGATTAGTATGCCAAAAATAGATTAGCAAATCATATAATTCCCCAAATTACAATTTTGTTAATGAGATTCCAAACACGGTTACAGATAAGGAATATAAACACATATTTGACATATAATATTAGTACAAGCAAAGGCTGGTAAGGAAATCATGAATATACATGAATCTAGGTCCTAGCATATTCTACTTGTCATTCTACAACATAGCACAAGTGTCCATTATGCAGCCTGCGGCATGCTTTGACACACTTCTAAGGCAAAGTAAAATAGAAAGTAGTATAAATCAACAACTATCTGAGAATTAACAATTGACAATTATATATGCAAGAAAATAAAATAACACATAGTCGTACCTATGAGTGGGCCCTAGCTCACTGGTAGGCTTGTGCTTATAATCACTAAGTAGGCTTGTGCTTATAATCACTAAGTTACTAGTGAAAAATCATATTAACACGCCACACATGAACATCAATATATTAAATCAGACTCTGAAAATGGAGATCTCGACTCTTACATGATGTATAAGTCTGAGCACACACTTGTATTATTTTCATCCTCCTGCTAGCACACTAGTATATACAAAGTGGGGGAATTTGGTTGCTCCAAATGTGGAGCAACCAACCCCTATTATGCTTCAAATTACGCTAAATAAACTAAATTGCTATTGTTCACTGATTTTCCCAAGTATGCATTGTTACATATCATCCAATTGAAAAATCATCTACCTCCCAGATACCACGGATTTCATTTAACCGATGGTTGAGTTGGTGAAACAGTTTTATGCAAGTGTGTTGTATCATATGTTACGAATTTATCGTGTGTTGAATAATAGACCTTGTGGCTTATACACATATGTTGAAGGTTTATGCTCATGATTGGAACCTTTTTGAAGGTGTAATTCCTTTAATTTATTTCTATGTTAATTATGTTAATACCTTTGTTCCTTTATGTTGATATATCTATGTTGTTGAAGGTATTAATTCTTTTAATATGATGAGTATTGCATCCTTACAGGCTTGTGTCTTATGTTGGAAATATGTTAATCCCCTTTCTTGCTGATATATCTTCTTAAAATACCCATATTTGCATTTGAAATTCTTCATTTATTTTTAAGAGAAACTGAAATATTGTGCACTTTATAAACATGGTCAGCTTTACTCAAAATCAAATATATTAATAATTCAAATTTCTTTTATAACTCAAACTAATTCTTAACCATAAAAAGAAATCAAGATAAATAAGTGGCAAATTAGATAACACCTTGGAAAAGATGAGATAATGTATAAGATGGGTTCCTAGAAAATATAAGGAGGAAAAAATGTACATGTATTATGGGTTATAGAAGGACAAAAAGATATCAAAATGGGGTCCATCATCTCCCCCTACCGATTCCCATGCAACCTATTCTTCTTTTTTGACCCGTGAGAATTGGCCCCTAATCATAAGTTGGGTGCCCAAACTCTCCTGCATTGTAATAACCCAAGGTCCTATCCATTTGTAGCCAATGTGTTCTCTCTTCCTCTTCATCCCAAGCAGTAGCTGCCCTGTAAAACTGACTGGGAAAGTGGAATATCAAACCAATCCATCTGGTGCCATACCTTAGCAAAGAATTTGCATAGAATAAGGCCCTGTTGAGGGCCAAGATAAAGTATGGGTACTCCACTGGGTTTATGTCCTTATGATATTTGGGGAGGGGCTCCCAAAGGTCTTGAAATATTAACAATGCATGTACTAAATGTTCCCTGGAAACTTGCATAAAATCTGTCATATCATACCATTGATGGTGTCAGATGGTGAAAACATCTCTTGGATCTCCCCTTAGCCTCTGCAAGTCATATTTCATTATATGAGGTAAAGGGTAAGCATCCTTGACTCTCAAGCTCCACTCCGCCTCAATTCTAGCATGGAAATTTATCTCTTTCTTCCACTGGATCATGCAAAGTATGAAGGATGATGGATCTCCCCTTAGCCTCTGCAAGTCATATTTCATTATATGAGGTAAAGGGTAAGCATCCTTGACTCTCAAGCTCCACTCCGCCTCAATTCTAGCATGGAAATTTATCTCTTTCTTCCACTGGATCATGCAAAGTATGAAGGATGTGAATGCTCTTAGTTGGGCATCCCCCACACCAGGATTGGGGTTCTAGCGAGCATTATCCGGAAATATGAAATTATGAAGGCAAATCTCACACAGTAGGTTTTGATACATAATCCGGAAATATGAAATTATGAAGGCAAATCTCACACAGTAGGTTTTGATCCTTTGTATCAGAGGAGAGGTAAACAGTGACAAAGTCCTTAGGTTCCTTAATTTCATGGGGTTTCCCTGTTGCCAGTTGTTTCAACCGAAATTTCATCCATCTATCATGCAGTAGGATAGGAAAGGTCCGGAAAGGTCCTTGGAGGGCATCTTCATAGGATCACCTCATTGGCCAACTCACAATCCTGCCTGATTAGTCCTTGTGTATGCTCTAATTGATCCTTATATTTTCTGATCTTTCCCCCCCATTTCTGCTCCTATGTCATGTACATAGAGAACCACCTCTGCTTTAACTTCTCAATAACTTTCTTGTGAGTTTCCCTATTGATGATTCCAATATCAAAAAGTTCATCTTTGTTTCTCCATTGGGGGTGAATCTGGCTTCAATTGGATAAAAGCATAGGTATGGGTGATTATATCATCTAGGAAAGTATTAATAATCATCCAGGATTCCTTTACATGTAATTTTGCACAGTTATCCACCCTATGTTCTGAGACCTCTTCCCCCTCTATATCATCGATCAAAGTTTCCACATTTCCAAGTGAAAAATTATGGTACTTAAGTTTTCTTTTCAGTTTACTATTATGTAACATCAGCCTCTTATTTTGTTTAAGCAGGGTCTGATAACTAGGGCTGAAAAATCTGAAGGGTTTTGGTTCCAAATGCTTCTTACCTCTCTTGTTCTTTTTCCCCTGGTCCTTTGATCCTTGAACAAAGTGTGGGCATGGTGGACTGAGGTGGGAACATTGAGGTCCCTTGGGTGAAGAAGGAGGTGATGAGGGGATCTGAAATCCAATCCAATTCTGCTCTGAATCCATATTTTTAGGTTCCACCTCCTCATGTTCTATTGTGAGGTCTATCATAATATCATCCTGACCCCCTTCCTCTTCTACTTTTACAGCAAGTTGGTCATTACCTGTTCCTTCACCTTCCTCTAACCCTGTATCACTGTCAACAATAGAGGTTGTCCCCAAAACTTTGATATCCTGGTGGATCTTTTGCATCCAATTGTTATAGCATTGTTATAGCTCCACTCTTCTACATGGATCTTTGGATCTTCCCCATCCAATTGTTATAGCTTCACTCTTCTGGATGGATCTTTTCTTGGGTGACATTATTCTATCCCTTGGCTTGGTCAATGCTTGTCCCATGAAGGTGTTCCATGAAATTCCCATTCTTTCCAATTCTGCATTCATAATCATCATTATAATTCCCTTGTGATATAAAGCAATTTCAGAATTCCTTTTTTTCTCAGAAATTCTGTCATTCATGATCATCATTATAATTCCCTTGTGATATAAAGCAATTTCAGAATTCCTTTTTTTCTCAGAAATTCAGTCATTTTAGATAGGATCTTATGTAAATAATAGGGCATATTGAGCCACTTCTCATTTTAGATAGGATCTTATGTAAATGATAGGGCATATTGAGCAACTTCTCTCCCTTCAGGTGCATAAGGATTATGACATGATAGTGGTGAGCCAAGATATATCTCCCCTCACAAGTAATAAACTTTTGTAAACAGAAAACAACTTCATCCCATGGGGAACATATTGCTTCTCTAGGTATCCCCCTTCTCAAATCTGGGAGTGGAGATGGTATTTTGAGGAATTGAGCCCAATTTTCAAGTGCAATCTTAAAGTTCTTGTACCACCTCTCTCCCTACAGAGGAAAAGTTATTGTACCAATTTAGTCTTTATAAACCAAAGGGAAAAGTTCTTGTACCAATTTAGTCTTTATAAACCAAAGGGGTCAGCATTTTCACAGTGGTTTGTCTCCCATCAAAATTATGAGCAAATTTTAAGGCTAAGTCAGGATTTTCACAGTGGTTTGTCTCCCATCAAAGTTCTGAGCAAATTTTAAGGCTAAGTCAGGATTTTCACAGTGGTTTGTCTCCCATCAAAATTATGAACAAATTTTAAGGCTAATTCATGGTCAGAGCCTTGGAATTGCTCAAGAAACCTCAGCCATCCAGCCTACTCAAACACTCTCATGATTGTTGGGTTCTTTCTGATTTCTTCTATGTTGTCGGGCTCAGTTCTGTTTACCGCCCCGCCCATCTTTGCAAATTTAAATCCTAGGAAAGAAAGGAAAAGACAGTCCTAGTTGCAACACTTACCACAATTTTATTAGCAGTCTAGCTCTGTTATTCTTGCAGAAGTTAATTGGCTTGAATACTGCACCTTCTCTATATAGTTTGAGGTTTTTATGTTTCCCTTATCTCAGATTCCCTCTTCTTACTATCCCCTTTTCTTTCGATTTCTTTTTCTCGAGGCTTTTTCCCTTGTTTTGGGAGAAGAATTATTTTGACACTTCCTCAGCCCGAGATTAACTCTGTCCTCGGCTCTATTTTCCAAAACTTGATCCCGGATCAAATTTCCAAGGTTCAGGCTTGGACCCAACTTCAAAACGAAACCCAGATTATGAGCGGCTTACTCAGTTTGTGCGATTAGAGCTTGGATTTTTTTTACAGACAAGCTCGGTTGAGCTCAGTGATTCTTCAGTCGAGCTGAATGACTTGCTCGAATACCCCTCTTTTATGCATGTGACCAACCTCGACTCCTCTCTTCTCTGGATTCTCGCCGGATTTCCTTTTATCTTTCTTCGAGTTGCAAGCTTGGCTTTAATCTCGGTTTGATACACTCGGTATTTTATCCTCAATTTGTCTTCTCCAAACCCTAGCTTAATCCGGATTGTGCTCAACGATCCTGGTCATATCCTAGCCTGAACCTTACTTTTCCTATGCTCGGATCGACGAATTGGTCAAGGTTATGGTTCTGCGGCCAACCTCTGATCCCTGGTACTCAATTCGGCCTCTTAGATACTGTGGCAAGGGTTTTATCCTTCTTTAAATTTCTGCTTGATCTCTTCAAGTCAGACCGCTCAGAAATTCCAAGTAATGGTGGACATACCTCTGAATATATCCAATTCTATTTAGGATTGAATGCTTAATTATCCTGGCACCCCATTCTCGGAACCCTTCTCAAACTCGGATCTTGAGTTTTAAGTTTACAAAGTCATGAGTGTTCAAAGAGCTGTCGGGACAAAGGTTATCGTGTTTTGTAATGGGATACCAAATGGTGTGCATGGCATGTAATGCTACCAAATGGCATATTTCCCGCTAGGTGTCCTCAAGTTCTAATAATTTTCAAATAAGGGCATTCAAAACATTATGGTAATCAGTGGTGGTTTCTAGGTATGATCATAATCATAGAATAATGTTGTAGTAGGGAATGAGTGTGGGGATGATGTGATGACTTAGAAATGATTGCTACAAAATGGCCTATAATGTGCCTTTTATCATGGTCATAGGTTCATATGGTGAGGTTTGGTAGATGATTGTTACTAACATATGACTTTTATAGTGTCATTATGTATCATATAGCTCTTTAGCAAAACGGCCAATGTATTATGCAACCAGATGAATGGTGTGATAGCTTATGGAACTAATGGCATTATGTAGCATGAAAAATGGCTAATGTATGGTAACATACCCAAAAAATGATTGATGTATGGTAGCACTTGGATGATAGAGCAATGAGGATGGTATTATTATTATTGCCGGATAATTCCTAATTACAAAAAAGAAAAATGTAGGTTTTAAAAAGAACCTAAATTACTTGGAAGATGTGTGATGCAAGTGCTCTGCTGCCATGATTCTTCTTGCATGATTGGTTTTTAAATAGCCATATTTATGTTAGGATGACTGGAAATATCAAGCCTCCTTGTGATCTTGTAGAACCAAGAAGTTGGTGTAACCTGGTTATTAATGCAACATTGTAATATTTGTTAATATATTTGGATGTTTCCAAAGTGAAAACATTAGATAACTGAAAATGTAATTATTGTTGAAACATACATTGACACTGAGAATGGGGTGAATTAGTGTCTGGAACTTTTGACTTATTTTCATACTTTCATAGATTGATTGTATTAACTGAATAAGATATATGTAACTCAATTAATTATTCATAAACATATATAACACAAACTGTATGAAGAAGATAAAATATCATTCTTTTGTTTATTTAACTTGAATGAATACATATAAAATCAATCATTTAATATCTTCAACTTCAACTGAATATGAGAGATCCAACTCTTTGATACAAGATCCAACTTGTAGTTCTCAGATCCAACTAAGAAATAAGGAATCCAATCCTCATAACAAGACCCAACTTGTTGATCTCAGATCCAACTGAGATGTGAGGAATCCAATCCTCATGACAAGACTCAACTTGTAAACAGACACCAACCTGATAGAATGAACTTTCATTCAATCCATTATATATATATATATATATATATATATATATATATATATATATATATATATATATATATATATACCAAGACACTCTTTATATAGTATTTCAATAGGTATATGATTGAACCATTGTGTTTTTTTGACATGAGTCATTGCACCTCTTCATTTAATTTTAACATAAATAACATTTTCCTTTTATTCATTAATATATCATGTAAGTTTCTCAATTTAATTAGAAGACCAATCTTGATTCAAATTTTGTTCTCATGAGTTGATGAATGGTATGGATCAACTCATTATATTGTTCACATGCTTTTGATGCGTCCCCAATTTGCCAACAGATCATATTCGAGCTTTTACTGGCTCTCTGTATTGTTATGGTGATAATCTCTTCCAAATTACTCTACAGACCTTAAGATGTTTATAGAAATGAATTATGTATGAGGCACTTCCTTCAACCCAATGTTAAAATGACTGTGGGCTCAAAACCATGGGATTATACATTCAAGTATTGCTCCTAACACTTCTTCTTTCATCCTTATTCCTTTATCATGAGACCAAAACCCATGACCAAACACAATTCCTAATAGGCGATAATCCGACGATTTCAACATTATCCTCGAGAATAAAACAAATCGATGATCAAGACTTAATCTGTGGTTGAGTGGTCAATATTCATTCACTCCGATACTTCACTGATTTGGGACTCCGGACTTTGCAGTCTTCCAATTCTCCGGGAGTAAATTTCGTTGAAGTGTGTATACACACTCCCTATTGACATTATTCGTCATATGCCTTTAGGCTAAGAACCAAAGGTTTTAAATCATCTTTGTCGCATAGTTTTTTAACTTATCCCCTCGAGTTGCTTAAGAACCTTCACACGACCTGGAGCTAGGACCATAGACTTAGGTGAACGGAGCTTTATCTCTCTGGGTATTCGGCTCTTTGAGTATTTGAGATTTATTGGAGTTTTTGATGTCTCAAAGATCCCTAAGTAAACAGATCGAAGTGGTCATATGGTATAGGTGATGGTTACATGTCAGTCAATGGTCCACGCTTACCTTATTCCATTGGATTAATCCAATGAACACTTACTTTATTCCACTATCTTAATCCAACGATCAAGAAAGATTCCTGAGAATCTTAAATCAACAACCAATGTTATTTCGTGACTTCGGCCTTTGACGCTTCAGGTATGTTTGCTGGTAGGAGAAGTTCGATATCCCCAGAGGTTGTAATCTCAGAGTGACATGGCTTGCTGACGTGGCATTGATTGAGTGGATGCCACATGTCACCTAGATTCGTGACTTTCATATACCTAAACTGTCAACTAGACCTTGACACTTGTCACCATATGATTGGGCCACGTGTCCTTGCTAACATGGTCTTGCTGACGTGGATCTCCTGAAGTGTCATATTTCTTTCTCCTTTGGATCATTACTCTATATCGGATGGTCTAGTTTTCACATAAATTCCTGATCCAACGACCCTTATTCACTTCGAGACTTCGAGGCTTTGGCCTTCGAGTAAACTTACATGTTCCAGACTCTTTTTTGCTGAAGTGGTCAACATTGAAGTTGACCACCATTGGACCCTCCTATCCTCATCCAACGGTCACCATGCATTGCCCAGATCTGATGGCCCTCATTCACTTCGGGAATTCGGGGCTCCGGCCTTCGGGTGAACTTACATGTTTCATACTCTTTTTAGCCAAAGTGGTCAGCGCTGAAGTTGACCACTATTGGACCCGCCTATCCTCATCCAATGATCACCATGCATTTCCCAGATCTGATGGCCCCTTATTCACTTCGGGGTTTCGGGGGTTTCAAGACTTTATGTATTATGGGGTCTGCTTATTCTGTCCTTCCACTTGGTTTTATATGACGATCAAGATAGATCCATAATTGATCTAACAATTGAGAGCTCACTTGAATTTCCTACATGAAATCTGACGACTCTTATTTAATCCCTCTCGATCTATGATTTTGGCTTGATCCAATTGTCCATAATGCTACTTCTCCAGATTTGATGGTTGAAATTTAATCCTTCCCAACCTATGACTTCATCGCAATCTAATGGTTGTCGGGATTTCTATGAGATTTTGATCAACGGTTGACATATTTTTCGACTATAACAGAGTTTCCTTATGATTCTTGAAGGGTTTCAATGATCTTCTTTCTGATCTGTTCATCGTTATTTCTCCTGAGCTTTTAATAATTGTTTATGCATTCTTTTATGCACCCATCTTTAGTCGCTAACCCTCATGAGCTCTTAATTCCTTGTGCTTCATTACTCCTTCTATACATGGATTATCTGCATGCTACCTCTCCTGAGATTTAGGAACATAGGATCATTGTTGATCCTATTGTGATCAACAGTGATCACGAATTGTTTTTTCCCCAAGGTGATCTACCTCTTCCCTAAGGTGATCTTTATTTTTCTCTATTTATTGTACATGTTTGACTCATGTTTCCATCAATGACAACAAACAATAAATAATTCCAACAATAATGATCCCTATCATCATACACTTTATTTATTTATTTATTCATTTTTTTTCTTTTTCTCTTTTTTTTCCCAAACTCTGTTCGCCGAAAGCCCGGTTTTCAGACGAGATTTTTTCCAGCTGCACCCTCAGAAGGGTTTTCACAACTGAAAGTTTTCTTTACTTAGTGATATTACCCAATAAATGGTTTTCTAAAATCGCCAAGGCCGATAGTGCCTGAAGCCATATTTTCACTACCATATCTTTATTCTCCCTTTTTTTTGTTTTTCTTTTTATGATTGAAAAATGGATCAGAGAGTGGTGGGTATAGATGGCAAAGCCACCTCACCCATGATATTGAGATCCTTCTGCTTGACTAATTATTGAATAAATTCCTCCTTGGTCTTGGTATTTTGGTATAACCTCAGCCGATGGTCATTTTCCATTAGTGGTATTCTTGCCTCGTCAATGGTACAGAGTTTGATGGAGCCATTCTTGTACATGGTATCTATCTTATATGGGTCCGGCCAACGAGTATAAAATTTTCCTTTAAATTATTTGTACCATGATTCAAATAGAAGGGCCCAATATCCTTCCTCGAACTTCTTCTTTTTGATGAATTCATCGTGCCACTTATCCCTCTACTGTTGGAATGGAGAAATTTGATGTATTGTAGCCTGACGGATCTAGTCAAGCTCATTGATCTGATCAAGTCTATGTTGTTGGGCTTCTAAGAGGTCAAGGCCCACTTTTAGTGCAGTTCTTAGTGTCTTTATTTCAAATTCAATGGGAAGAACCACACGTCTCCCGTACACTATCTCATAGGGAGTAAATCGTTTGGTGTTCCTCCAGGTGGTTCTGTAGGCCCACAAAGCCTATGGGAGTTTGTCGACCTAGTCCTTGCGATGTTGTTGAATTAGTTTAGTTAGGATAGCCTCTAGAACTATGTTTGTGACTTCCACTTGTCCATTTTATTGAGGGTGGTATGGGGTGGACATTCGACGCTTGATCTTGAATTTCTCAGTAATGGGCCAGATAAGTCGTGAATTGAATTGGGTCCCTTGATCAGTGAAGATATCTCGAGGAACCCCATATAGGAAAAAGATATATTCATATAATCATTTGGCCAGTACTTCCTCCGTATCCTTTGGAATTGATTTGGCTTCGACCCATTTAGTTACATAGTTTGTTCCCACCAAGATGTAAACCTTTTTCTTTGATGGTGGGTTAATGGGTCCCACGAAGTCAAGGGCCCACTTCTCAAAGGGCTCTATATGAATACGAGTTTGGAGTGGCATCTCATATGATTTCATATGTCATCCTATTATCTATGAAGTTCCTTCCAGAAGGTTCATCGTGACATTCTTTCAAGATGTCATAAGTTTCACCTTCCTGAACACAGTGTCATATAATGTGCTCTTTCTTGGTGTTGGCACCGACCTATTTTGGGAGAAAGAACTATTTTTAGTGCAGGCCTATTTTTGGAAGAGAAGGTCTATGTTTGGAGCGCGCGCCTTAGGAGGCAAGAAAGAAGCATACAAAAAAAGAAGGAAAAGCAGCATGCAGGAAGAAAAGAAACATGGTGCGCATGAAGACAAGACTAACCATGTTAGGGTTAGAGTTTTTGACAATAGTGTAATGGCTTTAAGCCAATAGAGTAGTATAAATAAGGACCTAATACGTCTAGGTTTGTGGGATTCGGTTGATTATTACGAGTCCGTGAGTTATTGATTATTGTGAAGTCAATTGGTATTGTGTTTGAGTAGAATAAGCTAGTCGTTGAGGGTTAGGTCACAGACTGTGGATCCTAGTGTGATCTAGTCATCCTCTTAGAGGGTACTTACCATCCTTTTGATTGTAATCTTGAATATGTAATGTGCGCAATGCAGATTTTGCAGCAGAATGAATAAAAGAGAAGAAGAGCCAGATATTTGTGGACATAGCCCCAGGAGGGGGTGAACCACGGTAAAATATTGTGTTCTATGTGTTATGAATGAATTCTTTTACTATTCTATTAATCATCAATTAAACAATGAATGCTTAAATCTAAATATGACATCATACATGCATAATTTTAAAGATGAAAGAATCGTAGAGGTAGATGAACGATTAATGATGTTGATGCATAAGGAAAAGAAACAAAACACAGTCCCCACTCTTTTCTAGACTGCAAACACCTGAGTATTGAAATCCCCCAAAAATCTATCTTGAGTGAGATTGCATTGTGCACTCTGTGTACATTGTTTTCTTCTAGTTTACCAGGAGGGCCGATAGTTTTTAGGTTTTTTTTGGAAACCTACTTGCGATCAGAACCTGGGTCAGCCTAGAACAAGCAACAAATGGTTTTGTTGTCAGCTGGAACTGCACAGGATTGAGTGGATGGGATCTGTGGAAGAAAAGCACGGAGGATGAAAGCATAGAAGGGAATTTTTATGCCATGGAATCCAATGAATTCGAAGATTGAAATATGGTTGAGGAAAATGGAACTTGAGTTTGCGCAGAAGGAAAATAGAAACACTAAATTTACATCGCGAAAATATCTCAACAAATACGTGTTTAACGACTTGCATGAGGTGTTTTTCACTGATTTTCTGAATATATTGTAGGAGTGGTTATTGAGGTTGAAGGAAAACCATCCTATGAATCGCATTGGTGGCATCCTGTGGAGATCACGCAATTACAATGAGTTAATAACAAATTTACGTGTGCAATAGATTTCTGGTTAGACAATATTATTGCAAGATTTATCATTGAATTTGAAGTAGATACCGTAAAATCCTACACTTATGTAGATATGTATTTTTTGAAGGGACCTAGAGGTAGGTACATTAGATCACTTTATACTTCAATCAAGATTTTATTGTATGACAAAGGTGTGATTACTATGGATTCAAACAACTAAAATTCCTTGCACGCATGGGGGAAGGGGGGAAGCACTGAAAGGAGGTTGTGATATGGACATGACGATATATGAGGGAAGTAGAAGGAGGCCATGGACCCAATTATGATGGAAGAGGACCAAATAAAGAAGATAATGGAAAAATATGGAAATACGCACAACGAAAGACCTTACCAATATAGGATGAATAACAAGAAGAGGGCCATAGACGACAAAGAGTGCTTGGTGAGTGATGAAGAAGAGGTGGAGGATATATGGTCTATGGAGAAAATTGAGGAAATCCTCCACGCAATGTATGAAAGGAAAACAAGAGTTCTAGGTTTAGGAATAGAAGGGATAACTCCAGTCTAGATCATCGTCAGTGTGGAACCTACAACCCCATGTGCGAATAATACACCTGAAAGAACAACTTTTAGACAACCAAGTTTTAGTGGAAGAGGAGCAACGAGACAGGGGTCCACTCAAGGATAAACAACTAGAGGAGTAATTTCATGAAGTAGTAGTCAACTATCTACATTGCACGGAGGAAGTAGTTCGACATAGTTCAAAATGGTAGGACAAGATCCCACAATTAGATTACCATAGTTTTGGGGATATCTGAGAAGAAAAGCAGATCACATACGAGGATACAAAACTCGTGCAGTTAGTTATCACACTAGGATACCATGTTCTGGACTGGTACATGAGCCTTGATGTAAACAATCCACAAGGAGTACCAAAGACTGTCATAGAGGTGAAAAAGCTACTGGTAAATGAGTTTTAGAAGCCAAGCTTAGAATACCAGTACATGAATGAAATGATTGAAATTAGGAAGAAACTAGGTTGAGTATTTCTAGGAGATTGATCGAAGGTTCAAACGTCTAAAAGGTAATTTGAATTATTCTATTATTGATATGGCAGTTATTTGTGAACTCACTATTACCACACTTGAAGTATCCTTTGAGACATCAGAAGTTCCAAAATCAGGTAGAGGATCTACAAGCATACGTACAACTGGAAGAAAACCAGTAACAACATATAGATCCAACAATAGAGGATTTGAAGGAGGATTTGAAGAATATGACATTTCAACTGAACCGGAATAAGGGAAAAGAGAAAAGAGAACTTGTTTGGTGTACGTTATGCAAGACATAAGGAAATCATAAGAATGAATGTCCAACTTTTGTGCAGTGTTTGTCAGTAGGGGTGCCAAACCCCTTTCCAATAGGAGGACCATGGTAAGAGATTTGTAAGACACATGGGAATGATCCATACCATTGTTCAATGATGTAGAAGTATAAGACAATACCAAAAATTTCATATTGCATTTTTTGCAAATCAGTGGGTCATGATGATAAGGACTGTAGAACGTTGGAACTAATGGGGGAAAGAAATTCAGACACTTACAAGGTGCAAGCAGAGATGATGATAGGAAAATATACACCACAGTTCAACAATGTGCCACCACCATTCAACCTCACACATCCACAATACAACAATTCGTAGCCACAATATAATCTCGTGCAATATAACCAGGTACCCCAATACAATGCACTGCGAGGAGATAGAGGTGGATTCAAAGGTGGAGGCTGAGGAAGAGGAGGATTTGGACGAGGCATAAGGACAATAGTATTCCACAATTACCAACAACCAGGACATTATGCAATGGATTTTCCACTTCCACCTACGACATGTATGTATTGTCGTGCAACAGACCATGACACATAAGACTTCCCAACACTCTAGGGAAAGATTTAGGAAAAAAGGAAACATGGCAACCAAAAAGTCCATTGGATTTTTGCAGAAGATAGGGATGATGGGAAAAACATCAATATAGTTGCTTGAGGAGGAGACAAGACATGAGATAATGCAACAAAAAAAGATCCATCTCAACACCAATGGGTAAACAAGAATACTGAGCCACATAAGTAGTTTGACATGCGGAAAGAAAATGAAACATTTAAGGAGGCTAGATAGGAGACTCCCAAGGAGAACATTGCATCTACATCAGTTGTGCAACAAAATCAGGATCCACCAATGTACAAGATGCCATATTCAATGGATCACACCAATAAAGGACAACCTTTATAGAAAGTAAGTACCATCAAGACTTTTATGCAATCCTGTGTTAAGTTATTGAATGATCCATCATCCGTTAAGGTCTTACATAATATTCTAGAAAGATGCAACACATAAGTAGAAAGGAAGTTAGAGCAGAAAACAATCAATCATCGCCATACAAGAAGAAGAACAAGGAGGGAATTCAAGATAAATGCCAACATTTGGAATTTCAACATGGGAGACATCATACTTGATTTAGGCTCTAAAGTAAACATCTTTCCTAAGAAGACATGGTAGTGTATGGGTGAAACCACATTAGGTTATTCACCTGTCCTGTTGAAACTAGTAAATCAGCACAAAGTGTTACCAATTAGAAGACTTAAAGGGGTGACAGTAGATTTAGATGGAGTGTGCACTGTGGCAGATTTTGAAGCGACAGAGATAGTAGATGGCATGAAACCTTACCCATCATTACTTGGATTGGATTGGGAATTCGATAACCAGGTTCTGATCAAATTGAAGAAAAAGAGAATGACTTTTGAATCAAGAGAATATAGAGTTATTGCATCATTGGATCCTTCAGAAGGAGAAAGGTTTGTAGAGGAGACCTGTTTGGATTTGGAATAAATAAATCAGTTATACAGAACCACTGCGTGAGAAGAAGATTATTTCAACCCAACTGCAGATGGTGTACTTAGATGGAGAAGTATTACATCATGTCCTTCAGAATCAGACACAGGTCTAGAGAATTGGCAGCAGAGACTACATGAAGTCTCCACAAGGAGGTGCGCAAGAATAGATTACACGGTAAGGTGGGTTGGTACAGAGATAAGGGAACCTCTCAGTTTTCCTAGGTTGAACGACTTATAAGAATTATTGAAAAACTACAAGGAGGAAGTTTTGGAAAATCATAGGTTGTTATCCCTGGATATTGCACTCAAGGCTACACCTGCAAGATGGTGGGGTGCACACAAAGAAACAATTTAGGAATAGTATCAGTGTAAAGTACTGTTGCACATTATATTTGGCACAAAACAAGGGAGCAATACAATGTAGAAGTATGATGGGAGAGGAAGACCAGTTGAGAACCTAGAGAAATGTAGAACACAATGGAGGATGACACCACTAGAGGAATGGACTCATCACTTCATTCATGCATTGGAAGGGACCCCAGGGAACTGATACATTGACCAGGAGATGCGTAGAGGAACTACAAAATGGATAGGATTACAAATTTTTTTGTGGTAACCTTCTCATTTGAGCATGAGAACCCCAACATTGATTCAACTCTGAAGCTGATACGGGGAGTGATATTTGTTGATGAACTAGAGGTCAAAATTATAACAGAATATAAACAACAGAACAGACTGACAGTCAAAGAGTTACTCTCATGTTATCATGTCAAAGAGGAAGCACTGGATGAAGATGATCCACACAAAATTGAGATCATAGATATTGAAGGAGAGAGAGAGGTGGAAGGTCCATCTCTGGAGTAAGAGGCATTTGCTGCACCAATAAAGTCAAGAAAGTCAACATTGGGACCGAAGAAAATCCTAAAATGGCAAGCATTGGAGACTACTAGGATGAGCAGATACTAGAAAGGATAACAGAGTTACTGTGCGAATATAGTGAATTGTTTCCAAGGACCTTTGTAGAGATGAAAGGAATAACAGGTGATCTAGGTGAGATGAATACACCCATAAAACTAGATGCTAGACCTGTCAGACAGAGACCTTATAGGCGAAATCCAATGTATAAGCATAAAGTGTAAGCAGAAATTGACCGAATGTTGGAAGGTGGTATCATAGACCCAATGGAGGAATCTGAATGGATCAGTCCCATGGTATTATAGGAAAATAAACAGGGGGGGATTGGGATTTTTTCAAACTTGAATAAGTTAAATGATTCTTGTTTAAATTATCCTTTCCCTACCCCTTTCACAGAAGAGGTCTTGGATAATGTGGGAGGTCAGGAAGCATATTCAATCGTAGATGGATTCACAGGTTACCATAAGATCAAAATATCTCCAAAGGGAAAGCATAAGACTACATTTTCTACAGAATGGGGATCCTATCAATATACAATCATGCCCTTTGGATCAAAGAATGCACCAACTATTTTTTCAAGGGTGGTCATAGCTGCTTTTAAGGAGTTTATACATCATTTTTTAGAAGTATATCTTGATGAATGGACTGTGTTTAGTCTTTTGAAAGATCATGTAGAAGTTTTAAGATTAATGTTGGAAAGATGCAGGCAATATCAGATATCATTAAACATCAATAAATGCATTTTTTGCACACCTTTTGGGATATTGTTGGGGCATATAGTGTGAAAACAGGGTTTACTAGTTGACCTTGCTAAGATTGTTTTCATTGTGAACTTACCACCACCCAAATCATTGTGCCAGATAAGAGCCACATTGGGACATACATGCTACTACATGAAGTTTATAAAGGGGTATGTGAAAATTATTTCACCGATGGAAAATTTGTTGAAGAAGGACATTAGATTTCAATGGAATAAGGATTGTCAACAAGGATTTGATACTTTAAAGGAGATGATGGTGACAACACCTATATTAGTATTGGGAAAATACATTTCATGTGCATGTAGATGCGTCAACAATAACACTTGGAGAAATTATGGCGCAACCAGGGGTAGGGGACTTAGATCATCCTATTGCCTTTGCAAGAAGAAAGTTATCAAAATATGAGCAAAATTAAAACACTACAGAAAGAGAAAGCCTGGCCATGGTATATGCACTTTAGAAATTCAGAAATTATTTATTGGCAAGCATTTTAAAATGTACACAGATCATTCTGCCCTTAAATATCTAGTCAACAAGCCAGTGTTGGGGGGGAGGATCTATAGATGGTTGTTATTCTTCAAAGAATTTGATTTTGAGGTAATAGTAAAACATGGAAGATGAATGCAGGACCTAATCACTTGTCAAGGATAACTAATGGAGAAGAACCTACTAACTTGGAAGACAACTTCCCCGATGCACAACTATTTTCAGTACAGGTAGCTGATGAATACTTCGTTGATGTCATTGAATTATTAAGTAAAGGAGTTTCTCCAAAGGATTTTAGTACTGTGCAGAAGAAAAATATGGTAGTCAGAGCAGTAGACTATCAACTCATTGCAGGTCATTTATACAATATGGGCACATACAACATCTTGAGAAGGTGTGTATTGGAACATAAATGACCCATGGTTTTAATAGAAGCTCATGAAGGTATATATGGAGGACAATATGTAGGTAAAGCTACCATTCATAATGTATTGTGCGTAGGTTGATGGTGGCCAATAGTTCATAMAGATGCCAAAGAATATTTCCATAATTGTGATGTTTGTCAGAGGGTTGGAAAACCCAACAGGAGGGATGAGATGCCCCTAATATCACAAGTAAATCTTCAGGTATTTGAAAAATGGGAAATAGATTTTTTCGGACCTATTAATCCACCATCAAGAAGGTCAGGAGCTAGATATATCATTACTACGATAGAATACTTAACCAGATGGGAAGAAGCAACACCAATCAAGGATTGAAACACAAATACAACATCACACTTCTTATTTGAGCAGGTGATCACACAATTTGGATGTCCCAGGATTCTGATGAGTCACCAAGACACTCATTTTATCAATAGTACCATCAAGGATATGACTGGGGAGTTTGAAGTCTATCACCAGAAGAGTACACCATATCATCCTCATGCAAATGGGCTAGTAGAAGATTTCAACAAGATTTTGGAGAATGCCTTGACAAAGATCTGAAATGTTAACAAAGATGATTGGGATTTGAAAATACCAGTAGTACTATGGGCATACAAGACCACATGCAAGAAGTTGACAGGACATACACCATTCAGATTGGTGTATGGACATGAAGCAGTGGTGCCATTGGAATTTCTGGTACCCAGTCTATGCATAACAACAATTACCAATATGACCGAAAGAGGAGCAGTACAAGAGAGATTAAGTCAACTAATGGAAATGGAAGAAGACAAGATTTTGAAAGGATTTCACCAAGAGGTACACAAATAGAGGGACAAATTGTGGCATGAAAGACACATAAAGAAAAATATATTTAAGGAGGGAGATCTAGTTCTTCTCTATGACAACAAGTTTTTACAACACCCTGGTAAGTTCATGATGCATTAGCTAGGGCCATATGAAGTAAATATTGTCACAGATGGAGGATCTATGTAGCTAAAGGACTTGGGACAAACATATATGAAAGGAATGGTGAATGGTAGTCGAGTGAAACTATATAGGGACAACCAACCTACTACTTCTCAATACTTGCAACACAATAAGAAAACCATGTATATGGTGTACTATAGTAGGTATTAGGAGAGAAAAACTTATAAAAAAACAATAAAAAGGAGAAAAACAAGAAAAAGGAATACAAAAACAGAAAAAGAAGAAAAATACAAAAAGAGAAAGAAGTTGGGTGAACGACAGGAACGTGGCGAAAGTCTTGCGCAACAACTAATGCAACAAAATGAAGAGACAACTGCACAAAAAAGTGAAAAATACAGCCAAAAAGTTATGATCGGGTTTATAAAGTGAGGAAGGCATTGGTTAGCTCGACACTTAGCGATTTTTTAGCATAGAGCGAGCTAGAAGCGTGTGACCTAGGAATAATTTTGAGAAAAAGAGATCAATTATCCAACTCACATACAACATGACACCGCCAAAGTTTGATGCTCCAGGGAAATACGTACGAATTACTTGACTGGGACAAAGGAGGAAGGAATGGATGGAAGAGCCTAAGAATGTCATAGAGCTGGAAGATGTTACAACCTAAGAAATAGAGTCACTCATCCCGACGAGGGTTGAGGAGGAAACCTTGATAGCGGCAAAAGGGGAAGTGGGGCAGAGCTCTAGAAACAAAAATGGTAGTACAAACCCTAACACCAAAACACCTGCTAAACCCGAGGAAATGAAGGGTCAACAATAAGGTCACGACGAAGAGGAGGTTTTGGTCGAGGATATCACCAACCAACCAGAATATGAGGGGGAAGAATATGCCACAACAAAAACAATGGAAGAAGGCCAAACTGTCATTAGTCCAAAAATAAAGGTATAATTCGTCACATAAATCACACTTCCCTACATCCCGGATGCGGTGGTAATCGTGGAGGACATTATCGGGAAAGTGCCTAAAGTAAGGTACTCAGACCATGATGTGTGCGACATGACAAATTTCCTAGACTTGGCCGTGGAATCTTACTTGGTAGACACGTGGGAAATTGGACCCTTAGGAAAACCTATCATGGAGCCCGCGCAGTGGATAACAAGGCTCTACAACTCTAAGATCATGAACCTCCTAGACATACCACACTTCGGGCATGGTAAGAATGTCAATATGTGCATCAAGAAATTTCTAGCCCGGGTACATGGATGCATTCTATGGACAGATATGCTAGTCCAACTTGATGTGGCATTGAATGCAAATATTACAGGATTTCCAACAGTGGGAGCATAACTAGAAGAATACTTGGACAACAAAGCATGCAATAAGGAGATCACTGAGATAGTGAAGGTGTAGTTTGGTACCAATAGAGGGAACACTGGTATTGTTCTTAGAGACATCAATGATGACACGACAACGTTCGCTAGCAAGCTAATGGCTCGCAAGATGTTGAGGAAGTGCAAGAAAGAAGAGGCTCTAGCAGGAGTCATCGCAATCGCCACACAGTGCACTAAAGGGATCATGTTTAGTTGGGTGCCATACCTCCTTAAACGGTTTTTTATCGACTTTAGAGATGCATAAGACAATGGAACTAAGTTCCACTGTTCTTGGATCCTTATCCTCATTGCATTGGCTGCTTGGAAGGAGCCAAAAATTTTGGATTTTCTGGATAAGAAAGGGAAGTGCTACGCAACCAAATACGAATCCCTCTGGCAGGCCAAGGATACTAAAAATTAGTAGGAGAATAACACGATGTTCACTATGCTTCTTGAAGATATACATTAGCACACAACCAATGTGTGGCACATTCCTGTGGAAGTGGTCCAGGAGTCTAAAGGGATAACCTGGTTTAAGGAATCCAGGCACCATATTTGGATTCAGGCTGCAAGGGATCCAAAGAAGAAATGGTTGGAGATGTAGTATTATGTCACTAGAGAAGAGATTGATTGGATAATCAAAGACTGGTCAGTGTAGTGGAAGGTTCCAGTAGAAAAAACAACAACAAAGCCAACAAAAACAACATCAGCCAAACCCAAGGGACAAGCCAAAGCATGGCCATCAACAAAGAAAAATAGCCCAGCTACTAACACTAGGAAGGTTGTGGTGCGCACTTAGGCGTCTAGAAGTAATACAGTGTCTAAGAGGCCAAGGAGGAAAACATTGGTGCCCAGGGAAGATGTTCATGGGGATTCCAAGAATGGAGAAACATCTTGAGAAGGAAAAGAAGGGGCACAAATGATAAAGAGTAGGGCACAACCCTCACTGGAAAAAATAACTACAACGCAGGTGGAGGAAATGTGAAAAAATATGAAATACACCAAGAAGGCCCCATTCATCACCCTGACAGAGGATGATGATGATTTCATGGCAGACAAGATCTAGGATAGAGGGGAAGATGTGGTTCTCATCACAAAAGTACAGAGAGAGGTGATCATTGGAAAACTCATAGAATTACATGATACTCTACAATGGCTACAACGTAGGTTACAATGCAGCAACCTGAAAAGACACAATAACCCCCTGCGCAGAGGGAAAAAGAGGATACACTTGAGATAGAGGTGCAGGGAAGTGACACATTCATGGTCACATAGTAGATGATTAGAGTGGATCAGAAGAATTCACAAAAACCCATGGTGGACATAGACCACTTTGATTTTCTCATGGTGTAGATACCCATGAAAGCACTATACGGACTCTAGGCTAGTGCAATACAGGAGATAAAATCCAGATCCCACGTAGATGCCACCAACTTGGAAGTTGGTAGGGGGGTCATAGAGATGTTATAGATTACCTACGACCAATTGAATTTGGAGAAGGAGGAGTAAAAGGGACACATTGACAAGCTATAGTAGGGGATAATAGCAGTATACAACCACATTCCAGAAAGCATGCACACACCATATAGGAGCACAAATGAAAAGATAAATATAATTGCACAAAAAATTGAGGGATATAGGCAGGAGATAGAGAATTTGAAAGAAAAATTTAATTCTATGATTCCTCTTGAATTCCGCTAGCATAGAGAAAAAAAAAAAGAATTCCATACATATGAGATGGAAAGGGAAGCCAAGGAAGTCACATAACTGTTTGACATAACTGCACAATTTTGGACTACTTTGGAGGAGGATGAAACATCCAACAATTGGACTAGAAAGAGGAGAAAATTAGTGATTCAATGCAGGAGTCGAAACAATGATATAAATCCATGAGTATCATCGAACGCTTGAAGGGAACGCAAGATATGAGGACCCCATAGGAAGACTTAAAAACTGTGCAGATCAATAAGCAAGGAAGGCAGGCCCAATTGGAGCCCCTCCAGGAGCAAGTGCATATAATTTATGATATGGAGGAAGAGAATACAAGGATGTCGTAGGCACACACAGTGAGAACAACATTGTTGCAAGAATAGATAATAGCGCAGATGGTTGAGGTGCTAGTAGAGAAAGTTACATAGGTGAAAGAAAAAGGGAAGGAACTAAGAGAAAAGTTCCACAGGTTGGATAACGCGGTACATGGAGCACGCACCACCTAAGTGGTTCAGGATGAGACACATGTCAGTGTTGGGGGCTTGTTGGTGCAGGCCTATTTTGGGAGAAAGATCTATTTTGAGCATAGGCCTTTTTTGGAAGAGAAGTTCTATGTTTGGAGCGTGCACCTTAGGAGGTAGGAAATCAACATACAAAAAAAGAAGGAAAAGAAGCGTGCAAGAGGAAAATCAATGTGGCATGCATGTAGACAGGCCTAAACATGTTAGGGTTATGGTTTTTGACAATATTGTAACGACTTTAAGCCAACAGAGTAGTATAAATAAGGACCTAGGAGGTCTAGGTTCGTGGGGTTCGGTTGATTATTATGAGTCCGTGAGTTATTGATTATTGTGAAATCAGTGGGTATTGTGGTTGAGTATAATAAGTTATTCGTTTAGGGTTATTTCATAGGTTGTGGAGCCTGGTGTGATCTAGTCAACCTCCTAGAGGGTGTTTACCCTCCTTTTGACTGTAATCCTGAATATGTAATGCACACAACACATATTTTGTAGTAGAATGAATAAAAGAGTAAAAGAGACAGATCTTCGTGGACGTAGCCCCAGGAGGGGGTGAACTGTGATAAAATATTGTGTTATGAATGACTTCTTTTATTGTTTTGTTAATCATCAATTAAAGAATGAATGGTTAAATCCAAATATGACATCATGCATGCATAAGTTTAAAGATGAATGAATCATAGAGGTAGATGAGTGATTAATGATGTTGATGCATAAGGAAAAGAAGAAAAACACAGTCCCCAATCCTTCCTAGACTACAAAAACCTGAGTATTTAAGTCCCCCCAAAAGTTATCTCAGGTGAGACTGCACCTTTTGGTTTACCAGGAGGGCCAATAGTTTTGAGGGTTTTGTTGGAAACCTACTTGAGATCAGAACCTGAGTCATCCTAGAACAACCAACACATGGTATGAAAGAGATATCCTTATATCCAGGAATATGTTGTTATTTGTCGGATGAGTGTTTTTCATTATTTTGGTGACACATGTTACAGAAGTATACCTGAAGCCAAGTAGTTAGAAATATCTACAAACCACGATGTGTTAGTGGATAAAGCAAACAAGTGTTCATATGGGAAGGCGTTTTCTACAGAGACGACTTCTCCTTCATTGGTGATTATGGAGAGGAAGTCAACAACTACGTTCTCTCTCCCTGGCTTATTAATGATTCAAATTTCAAATTCCTATAGCAAGAGAAACCACCTGGTTTCCCTGCCATTGGTGATAGGTTTGTTCATGAGGTAACAAATGGAAAAGTGGTCGGTGTGTACAAAGACATAATAACTTGTGATGTAATGAGGAATTTTTTTAATATCTTACAAGACAATAAGAAACTCTTTTTTAGTTATGGTATATTTCTTTTCAGTAGGGCTGAGGTTCTTACTAATGTGATAGATAACATATGGTTGTTTCTCCTATTTCTTCCCTAGAACAACTCCAATGGCGATGTCTGAGGCATTTGTAGAGATATGGAAAGGTAGGGACTAATTGGGACCTCGCAAGATCGTTGCGAAGAACAATTTTTCATTTAAAGTTTCAAATGTGGTTTGGAATTGGTCACTATAGGAGAATAATGTAGATTTTATGAGTAATTGGAATAATTGTGATGTTATCTTCGTAAAATTTTCAATAAATATTCGATAGTATCCTGCATGCCCTAGGAAGATGTGGACCTCCTTTTGGGTTGTGGGAACTAGAATCCCATGAATGACCTCTATCTTGGTGGGATCCACTTGGATTCCTACAGATGATACGTGGTGTCCCAGTACAACCCCCTTAACATGGAGCATATTCCATTTATCATTTCTAATGGAGAGGTTTTTCTCTTGACATTTGATCAGGACCTTTTCCAAATTGTCTAAGGCTTATTGAAAGGTGTCTTTGTATATGGTGAAGTCTTCCATATATATTTCTACGCAATCATTGGTCAGGTTGAAGAATATTCCTAGGAAAACCCTTTGGAATGTAGCCGGAGTGTTACACAATCCAAATAAAAATACTCGATACGCATACATTCCCCATGGGAAGGTGAAAGTGGTTTTCACTTGGTCCTTAGGGGCAATCTATATCTGATTTTAACCGTTCAACCCATCGAAGAAAGAGAAGAACTTCTTCCTTGCCAAGGTATCCAAGACTTGATCAATAAATGGTAGTGGGAAGTAGTCTTTTAATATAACCTTATTTAGTTCCCTATAGTCGACACAGATACACCATTTTCCATTCTTATTTGGCACAATAACCATGGGTGAGACCCACTTACTGTCATAGATAAGGTAAAATTTTTTTACATCAAAGAGATTATAGAGCTCTCCTTTAAATATATCCCTCGGGGAATGGTTCATCCTTTGTTGAGGTTGTCGAATAGGTCGAGAGTCCTCCTTAATAAAGATGTGATGCGTACATAGGTTAGGGTGGATGTTGATTAATTGGGTTGGTTGCCATTGATTTCAACCCTTGAAGCAAGTCCGGTAGAAAATTATTGTAGCCTCAGCAGTGTGGTCAAGGAACCCAAGTTTGGTTGAGGAATAATGTAATGAAGATAAGTGAATTTTCAAGTGAGACTATTCTAGATGCATAGTACACGTCGTTTCGATTTCGGTGATATGTGTTACATCACGTAATTCCTCACAGATGAGGAGATATGGCTTAGTACTTGTCAAAGTGGCTGGAACTAGTAGTTAATCATGAGTTAAGTTGTTGAAAAAAGAAAATAATTAAAAATAAATTAGTTTCAACTAGAAGTGGTTAAATTACTATTTGTGGATAAATTCATTGTTAGTGGAAAAAGTAGTTAGAAGTGGGTTAGACCTAAGAGAAGGAAGTTGGGTAAAACAATTAGAAGATAAACCCTAGAGGAAGCTACTTGGAGAGTATAAATAAGAGAAAAATGGTCTCTTATTAGCACCTATTGAGAACATTGAATATCTATTATTATGAAAGTTTTATCGCAACTAATCATTGATACATCTATAGTTGCACAAGACTGACAAAGTGAAGACAGAGTGATGAAAAAGTTTCGTGGCCACAATGGAGTGCGAAGAAATCATGAAAAAACCTAGTTAGGGTCATCCCCGTAGGTCACCCAATAGATGTCTTGCGAGGAACCCACGCAAGTTGATTAGAGCCTGTCACGTGAGGCCCCACTGGAAATATCACCTACATCACACGAGGCACTACCGGAAGTGAAGGTTGAGGTGTGTTTTAGGTTGCAGAGGCTGAGCAAAGTCTCTAATAAGTTCAACAGTGATCAGGTACATCAAATCTATCTATAGGTTCAAAAAGGTATGTCATATTATTATGTGTATTTGGATATTGTTTATCACAATGGATATCGGTGGCCACCCACCTTTTCCAACCGGCTCAAAACAATTTTCTGGCAATTTTGGTAATTTACCATTTTTAGCAGTTTTTAACTTCCAGTGCCATTTTGAGGGCCTAAATGAAGGTTTTTTGGGATCAAGATTATCAATAATAGCTGAAGGATATGAATCCACAAAAAATAATCTCCTCAATGATACCTTTCTAACAAGCTATCATGTGCCCGAAACAGAGATCGTATGCCAAAGTTACGCCCTTGGGAAGTTGATACACCAAACTACCCAAAACGGGGTCCACAAAACTGTTGGCTTTTCATCTTCCGGAGTTAGGGATTTGGATTTTATTTATGATAAAAAGGCCTTTGGAACCTCATTGTAAAATCATCTTCTTGTGAATGCAAGTAGCAGACACATCTCTTCTCAGAGATAAGTTTCCACCATTCTAGCGAGTCTTTCACTCTGTATTTATAGTACAGTCTTTGTACATTTTCACCCATTAATAGAAAATTGTGTATTACTGTGATACAAAAAGGATCAAGAGAAGACTAAGGATAGCACAGAATTCGCAAGAGAAACTCAGGAAGCTCAGAATGGCCTCAACAGATAGAGAAAGGGAAAAAATTTAAAGTCCTCAAAACTCAGTGAAAGTGGCATCATAAGATTTCCAACGGCGTAAACGACTTGTCAAAAGGAGTTATGGATCAAAATATATTCATGGTCAAAGTTTGGTCAACCTAGCCCAGTCAACAAGGGACGAGTCAACATCCGTATTGTTGATGTCAGCATCAGTACAGATGAGGTTAACATGCATACAATGTACATGGCACATGCAGGAGGCGACATGTGTCAACATGGTGATGTGGCAGCACTAGAGGCTACCATGTGTCACTCATTTTTGTCTTTTTCGGGTCAATCCGTGGACCAATGGAAAAGTGCCATGTGGCAGTCCATACAACCACGTGGCAGATCATACGGTGATGTGGCATCCTGACATGGCAGGATGATGTGGTAGGATGACTATGGAGGTGGTTGGCGTGGTCCAATGATCGGCTTCCTTGTGGCCCAGTCATGGGCTACCACGTGGCAGTGGGAAAATTCCCAATGAGGGCCCGAGAACTGA
>ML795136.1:318657-341216 GCA_009831015.1 Picea engelmannii
GCCCACAATTATTATTTAAAAGTTGAAATTTTCCAGTGCACGGGGGGAAGGAGAAAGGGCGCACGACGGTACGGCCGAGCATAGTTTTCGAGGAAATTTTTAATGAATTAATTGCAGATTGTAGGCACGAACATCGAGAAAAAATATTTCTTGGGATTGGGAGTGCCAGAGTTGGATTGAGGCATGGAGACAACCATTTTTGGGTAATTCGATGCCACAAACTCAATGGTGTTTTTTTTTTCTGATCTTAGCAAAATTTTCGCAGCTTAATTCCATAATGAGGTATACTTATGTGTTTTGCCAATTTGTTTTGTTGAGTTAATAAAAAGGCGTACCCATTTGAGAGCAGGACTGAGAGATGTATTCCACTAGGGATGAACTCCGCTATCAAGTTTTCATGTTCATATTTGATGCTTATGTCTCTTCATTATTGATATTTTCCTTCTTTAATGGCGCACTTTAATTTATGCTCATTTAATACAATTCTTTATAAGTCACTTTGATGAAAAGATCTTGGATCATGTTGGTATCAGAGCAGTCATCTTTGACGTAAATTGTTGAGTGTGAATGCTTACTAGGGCCAATCATAAGCAGGGTGAAGGAACTCTTAAGACTTTCAATCTCGAATTTGGTCATGCACCCCGAAGGAATAAAATGGAAGAAGAGGACAAGCGTGATGAGCAGGAGAAAAAAATCCATATGGTATTTTATCACATGTTAGAAATGGTCGAACGAATGTATGGAGACTACGAGAAGAGGATGAAGAAGAAAGGGAAGAAAAAGGAAGCACAAGATGATGATGATGCTTCAGTAAATCAAGGGGCTGGAGGAGACCCTTCTGAGCCTCCATCTTCACCATCAAGTTCTAGTTCTTCTTCCTCTGAGAATTCTCGTCATTCTCATCATTCTAGCCATGAAGTTTCTTTTAAGAAACCATTATTAAAGCTTGCTGTAAAATTTGCTTTACCTATGTTTAATGGAGATGTTAATCCTGAAAAGCTAGATAATTAGATCCGACAGGTTGAAGTATATTGACGTGTTCAACAGATTGATGAAGAGGAAGTTAAAGTGCAACTGGCTTCTTTTCGGTTGGAAGACACTGCTCTCGTATGGTGGGAGAGAAAAATTTAGGAAAAAAGTGAGTGTCGTAATCTTCTTTCCTCATGGTCATAATTTAAATCAACGATAAGGAAGCAATTTTATCCATTGGATTATTTACATAAAGAAATGAAAACTTTAAGACAAAGTAAAGGTCAAACTGTACAAAGTTTCACAAAAGAATTTAGGAAGAAAGCTCTTGCATTAAACATTCCTTTGGATTATTATGAAACTTTAATGAAGTATATTGGTGCACTTCACAGTTATATTCATCATAATTTTTTATTGTTTAACCCCACCAGTCTTGACGAAGTTTGTGTGCAAGCCACTCACCTTGAGAACATGGGAAATCATGTTCAAGAAGATCCCACAAAGAAACCTTCCAATCTCCCACATAAGCCATTTAAGAAGTTTAAAAGGAAGGACAAGAATATTGCCACGGTAAAGAGAGAAGAAGGAAAGGCATCTTGCACTCATTGCAAGAAAAGTGCTCACGATGATGAACACTATTGGAAACTACATCCAAAGGAGAGATCGAAACAGTTTGGTGGAAAGGGGAAGACAAAAACCGTTGCTACAGTGCAACAAGATCTTGGTTCCGATTAAGGAGATGAAGGAAATATTGCAGCGGTTGGAGTACAAGGTAAAGATTCCCTTCATGCTAGTTCAAATTCCAATAAAGAATCCCATGATGATGAACAAAGGAGGAATGAATTATTTCATATAAGAGTTGTATCTAAACACACTAAGATAGATACATTATTTGATCTGGGTTCCCAAGTAAACTTGATATCTGAATCACTTGTCAAAAAGATGGGTCTTGAAATGAAACCACATCCAAAGCCTTATCCTCTTGGTTGGGTATGTGATAAATAAAAACTTAATGTCACCAAACAATGTAGGGTCAGATTTGCTATTGCTTCAAAGTTGATTCATGAAGTGGATTTGGATGTTGTATCACTTGATATATGCGGCATAGTGTTGGGGAGTCCTTATCTTTATGATAGAAAAGAAGTCTTCTTTCATCATGAGAACAAATACCACCCTACTAAGTGTTGGGCCTCATAAATGTCACATTTATATCCTCTTTTTCCTTCACTATTCCTTACATTTCATCGTCCCATTAACCTTCCATCATACCATTTCCATAATGATACTTGAGTTTCTCCTTATTATTTTCCATTGTATTCATTTTAGTATTATAAGTGAATTTGTGATTAAATATTGGAAAAATAACATATTTTCATTACATATCAAGGTTGGATGAGTTTGATGATGTGTCCAGGCATATGTGAAGATTTCAACAAAGTCAAATATTACCACCTAGCCTCAAATTCGAAATACATCTTCAAACTTTGAAGATTTGAAAGAGATCTCAAGGAGAAGATCATGGAAGATTTGGATGGCATATCTTATCTAAGATATGTGAGAGATGTGTGGAGGATTTGAAGGGATCATATCTTCCAATAATGGGAAAGTAGTTGAGAATGGCTGAGAGAATAGTGGATCTGTAATTATGACACTCATGTATATAAGAGAGTGTTCTCTCTTCATGAGGAGCATCATGTAATGGATAATTTGGGAAGTTGGAGTTAGAGATGAGAGATTAGACTTAGATCATCTTGAAGTCTTAGAAGGAGATTCTTAGCTTTGATTCTTAACTTTGATTCTTAGCTTTGTTATTCTTTCATGCTTTGTCATTTGACTCTTGTAATATAATTTGAGATTGATATATTGTGTGAGCTCACATATGTATTTTGTCATTCAACTCTTCACCTGTTGTATTGGTTTCCTAGATTATTTTCATTTCAGCAATTTAGATTAGATTACTTCTACTTCAGCCCTGCATATATAGTGTGTCTACTTCGTAAGCCTACGAACCTCAGATTGACAAATTGAATAGTTGGGCAAGTACTACAACGGAATTAAACGACAATATTTCCACCTAATATTTTGGCGTCGTTGACAGGGAAGCATGATGGATTGAAGTTTAGTTTGATTATTCATGCTCCTAACTCTGAGGTGACATATGGGTAAGGGCATGTAGGGAGTGTTTCAATTCTTGCAAGCGTAAGAGTGTTTCAATTTCTGCAATTTTAGCAAATTCAAATTTTTGCAACTTGGAAGAGGTTTTCATGTGTTTTAGCAAGTGTGATTTTCAGTTTTATTTATTTATTTTTGATTTGGGTGCTGTAAGAACCCCTTTTTCAATATGATTTAACTATGAGTGTCATCTTGGAACAACTCGCTCAGAACCTTGCGAAAGCTGGGATTTCTTCTTCTCAGGAAGAGGAGATATTGAAAGTAGCCCAGAGCTTAAATACTCCTCCAGAAACGAACGAGGAATCAACATATGAACAACTTGAGGAGGACAATGAGGAGCTACAACATGATCTGAGCAAGAGAAACTATGCCGACGAAAGCTATATCGAACGATGGTTTCAAGCGACTACCAAGTTAGATTCTTAATTTTGTTAATTTAGAGTTTCAACAACTAGATTCATTCATTCTTGTAAAATTCCATTATTCATTTGAAAAATTACCACTAAACATACTGTTGTTACTGTTACATGCTTGGCTCCACTGGAAATTTGCCTACACGTAACCAATATTTAATTCCCAATTAGCATAGAATAGGTAGGCTAACGAATAAAACAACGTTTTTGCTCTATTTTTTTTTTAATAAGTATGCTCTCCTCTACGCTTTGTGCGATCGCGAAGATTAGAAAACAGGGATGATTTTGAATGAATGTTTTTGTGTCCATCCTTTGACCTGCAAATAAACACAGTAAAAAAAAATTAACAAATAAAAACAAAACAAATTTACATGCTGTTACAATATGCTGATACAACGAAAATTTTCGATGTTACAACATGTTGATACAACGAAATTTTACATGATGTTACAGCATGCTGAAACAGTGAAATTTCTACATGCTGGTACAACGACATTTTACATGTTGTTTCAACGAAATTTTACTTGCTGAAACAATGACGTTTTTGCTAAATTTGCAGATCTGCAAACAATAAAACAATAAAATAATAAAACATTAGATGAATAAAAACAAAATGAAATTTTACATGTTGTTACAGCGAAAATTTTACATGCTGTTACAGCAAAATTTTACATGTTACAGCGAAAATTTTACATGTTGTTATAGTAAAAATTTTACATGCTGTTACAGCATGCTGATACAGGGAAATTTTACATGCTGTTACAGCGAAATTTACTTGCTGAAACAGTGACATTTTTGCTGTAACAGTGATTGAATAAATTTGCAGATCTTCAAACAATAAAACAATAAAACAATAATGGCATTAGGAAATAATAAAAAACAAAATGAAACTGAAACTGTGATTAATTGAAATACAAACCCTTTGTTTTCTGTGCACAATCCAACTACGTCCGCAATAATCTTCTATCTTAGTCCTCGGCTTGAATCACAACAATACTGTGAATTTTGATGACCATTGATCTGAACTACTCTGTGAGAGAGAAGCTCTGGAAATTTTACCAAAACAAGCATCATCCAGTTTTCAATTTCTTCAGAGGTAGTTGCCAGAAAATGTAATTGCTAGAAATGCACAACCGTTAAAACACATGATTTTAAAATGCATTTTATGAGAAAACCAAGGAGAATTAGAAAAAAATAAAACATGGTTTTTCTCAGGAACGGAGGCAATTAGGTAACAAGTGGGCAATTTTCTGGATTTCACAACCATTTGGGAGAAATTCAGGGTTCTTTGGAGCTCCATTTTGCAAACTGTGTGAGGGAAAAATGATTTGTTTTGAACTGTTTGAATACGACACCCTCCAAGAAGAAGAATTCAAGTTAATAACAAACTATGCTCCACGTGGCACGTGATCTAAGAGTCCAATTTGATTTACTAATCAACGCTCTTTGGATTTTCCTCGTTCCCATTAAACAATAAAAAAAAATGGATTTTGGTTCTAATCATTCGCATGATTTCTGTATGACAATTACAGTTTGTAAGGTTTTGTATTAGTATAATTTGCTAGCAATAATTGGTATTATTGTATTTTTGTTTGGGGTTGATAAAAAAAATTATTGTTATATAACAACAAAAATAATTAATAAAAATAACATTTTTTTTTTATCAAAATATAAATAAACATTTATTTTGTTTGTTTTGTAATTAAATTATATTTTATATATGTTTTTGTTTTGTTTTATTATAAAACAAAAACAATCAAAACAAACAAAGGAAAAAATAATAACTATTTTTGTTTTATTATAAAGCAAAAACAACAAAACAAACAAAGAAAATCAATAATAATAATAAAAAACTTATAAAAACATTATAAAAATAAAAATATAAACACTTCAAAACTAAAATAAAAATTTGCAAATGGACATTCTAAAAATTCCCAAGTTGTTTTCACGATTTATGTTTTTTTTTAGTCATTGTCACAGCAATTGAAGACAAACCAGTATGCAAGGACAACATGTATAAAAACACAGTTTATTTCTATGAGTTTCTCACATTCGTACTTATTTCTGTTTTGCATGATATATTCTTCGCAAATCTCACAATTTTTATGCAGGAATTTGTACTAAGTTTTGCAGGAACAAGGACACTCGCACTTTGCCGCTACAATGATTTTCATGAATCACAACATTTTCCAGAAACACATGCTTTGCTAGACAGCTTGAAGGAGCTGTTACTCAATAGAAACAATTTTGCGGATACATAGAAACTTTTTGCACATCCTGATGTTTGCTGTTACACAGAAACATTTTTTTGTTACACAATA
Source organism: Picea engelmannii (assembly GCA_009831015.1). Lineage (NCBI taxonomy): Eukaryota > Viridiplantae > Streptophyta > Pinopsida > Pinales > Pinaceae > Picea > Picea engelmannii. The sequence continues at coordinate 324,533 of ML795136.1, forward strand.
ACATTTTGCTGTTGCACATAAATATTTTTCTGTTACACAACAACATTTTGCTGATACACAGAAACATTTTGCCAAATTTTCGCATTTTTCCAAATTTCATGCTGTGACACCGTTCCATTTTCTCCTTCAAAGCTGATTAGTCATTCTATGTTGAAGCCATCTTCCATTGCCTTAAACCTTCATGCTTTAACATGCCTATTTTTCTGAGTTGCATACATCATTTCCCTTATCTTTTTCAGTTCATTTTTGCCTTTCCAGTTTTCCTTATGAATAAAACAAACTCCCCTTTTCCATGATTACATTTCCTTGCCATAAACCCTGTTGCTACTGAGATCTTTACATCTATAGTCCTTCCAATCATTTTATAAACTCATGTTGATTGATGTGGGATTCCTTAAGACCCACCTTTCAACAGTCTTGCCCCATCGACCTCGACACCTTATCTGGGATATAGACTAGAGTTCCTTTTGAGTACCTTGAGGCTTGCATGCCTTAAGGGCAAGCTCTCTCACTAGCAATCATGGGAATACATCAATGTCCCTTGATCGTTAGATCTTGCAAGTGGCTCGACATCAACCCATCTATTCACACTTCGCAAGATGTACTCGGGTACCTTGACACTCATTGACATCATTGGTGAGTTTGTCTCGCATTGGTTAACGACATTCATCAATGGTCGGTAATCCAATGATTTCTCTTCATGCTCGACAACGACACATTTATTCGCATGACTAGAACTGTACCATCGATTTGTAGCAGGTGAAGACTATACACTTTTTCATGATCCCCTCAGCAGTTGCAGCAGTTTGATTTCCAATTTCTGATCTATGAGAGTACCACAGTTCCATATTCTCTGCCTTCCACATTTCTCATGATTCAGCAGTAGTAGTTCAGATTCCTTCACTTCCCATGATCTAGTTACAGCAACAGCATTAGCAGTTCCATTTTCCTGATCTTGTAGCAGTGACACCTTCCATCTTCCATCAGTCATAGTCAGATATTATTTTCTTCAGTAGTTGCAGCTACAGCGCTAGTCACGTTTTCTTGATCCAGCAGCTGCAACAACTACATCTACTTTTTGGGTAAGAGGAGGTATGTTCTTTTCTAAGATTTAATCACACAATTCCTTATATGCTGACTTGAATATTTTGGAAAATTTCCTCGCCATGTTCTCTTTCCTTCCATAACCTACCCTAAGTTGCATGAGGATATGCAACCACTTCAGTTGGGGGGGGGAACTAAACTATTTCACCACATATTCATTACCATTATTCCATTTTACCATCTCATCATTCCATTTATGATTCACCAACATTTATTTTCCAATGACACTTTGTTGCATTTCTATTGATATACGTATTGGCATGATTCATAAAGATAAAGAAAAGGCTTTCTTATACTCATTGATGCTCTCTTATGCACATTGATAGCTTATTATTTCCAGTGAAGTACATGGCTAAATTATTGCAGCAAGAAAATCAATAAGTGAAATGAATGTTGTTAACACAAGAACCAACATCTTTTTTATTCATGGTTGTCACACAAGAACCAACCATAAGAAAATTTCACATGTTGTTACACAAATTTCACATGTTGTTACACATATTTCACATGCTCTTACTCTTGTATTGCATACCCTGGAAACATTCCTTGTTAAAAGGACATCATCAATCAAAGCCATAGTTTGAATGCCAAAATTTCTTAAGAAGATCCATGCATGGTTGCATGAGGACATGCAACAAGTTGAGTTGGGGGGCATGTTGGACCTCAGAAATGTCACATTTATATCCTTTTTTTCCTTCACTATTCCTTACATTTCATCGTCCCATTAACCTTCCATCATACCATTTCCATAATGATACTTGGGTTTCTCCTTATTATTTTCCATTGTATTCATTTTAGTATTATAAGTGAATTTGTGATTAAATATTAAAAAAATAACATATTTTCATTACATATCAAGGTTGGATGAGTTTGATGATGTCTACAGGCATATGTGAAGATTTCAACAAAGTCAAATATTACCACCTAGCCTCAAATTCGAATTACATCTTCAAACTTTGAAGATTTGAAAGAGATATCAAGGAGAAGATCATGGAAGATTTGGATGGCATATCTTATTTAAGATATGTGAGAGATGTGTGGAGGATTTGAAGGGATCATATCCTCTAATAATGAGAAAGTAGTTGAGAATGGTTGAGAGAATAGTGGATCTGTAATTATGACACTCATGTATATAAGAGAGTGTTCTCTCTTCATGAGGAGCATCATGTAATGGATAATTTGGGAAGTTGGAGTTAGAGATGAGAGATTAGACTTAGATCATCTTGAAGTCTTAGAAGGGGATTCTTAGCTTTGTTATTCTTTCATGCTTTGTCATTTGACTCTTGTAATATAATTTGAGATTGATATATTGTGTGTGCTCACATATGTCTTTTGTCATTCAACTATTCACATGTTGTATTGCTTTCCTAGATTAGTTTCATTTCAGCAATTTAGATTAGATTACTTCTACTTCAGTCCTGCATATACAATGTGTGTGCTTTGTAAGCCTACGAACCTTAGATTGACAAATTAAATAGTTGGGCAAGTACTACAATGGAATCAAATGACAATATTTCCTCCTAACACTAAGGGGGGAGTAGAATACATTGTTAGAGCTCACAACACGAGGGTAAACACAACACTTGTTAGTGCAAGACAAATGAAGAGACTCATAAACACTAATAAGAGATATGTACTCATGTTCGTAAGGGAGAAATATGTCGGAACATCCAATGCTTTCCAAGGATGTGATCCTTCTCATAAGATATAATTAATTGATATTGTTTCTAAGTATGATGATATTTTCCAAGAACCAGATGGATTACCTCCTAAGAGGGAAAATCAAAATGAGATACATCTTCAGTGGGATTCTCCTCTTCCTAATGTGGGCAAGTACATGGTGTTAGTTGTAGAGATGACAGAGATCAAGAAGCAGATATACAACTTATTGGATCAAGGGGTCATCAGGCCCATCTCATCTACTTATGGTTCTCCGATCGTGATGGTTCCAAAGAAAGATGGCACATGGAAAATATGTGTCGATTATCGGGCCTTAAATAAAATCACAGTGAAAAATCGATACCCTCTTCCTTGTATAGATGATTTAATTGATCAGTTAAAGAATTTTGTTTATTTCACTAAGTTGGATTTGCGTAGTGGATACCATCAGATCAGGGTTGCAGAACAGGATGCATGGAATACTACCCTTAAAACCAAACAGGGATTGTTTGAGTGGTTAGTTATGCCATTTGGGATTTCTAATGCTCTGACAACCTTCATGCGTGTGATGAATGATGTATTCAAGCCTTTTCTAGATGATTTTGTGATTGTATATTTAGATGACATTCTTATTTTTAGAAGGACTTGGGATGAACATCTGAGGCATGTAAAACACGTATTGGATACTTTGCAAAAGGAAAATTTGTATGTAAAAATGTCCAAATGTGAATTTGGCAAGACTACACGTGTGTGCTTAGGTCATATTCTAGGAGGAGGACAATTAAAAATTGATCCTTCCAAGATTGATGTAATTGTAAATTGGCCTGAGCCCAAAAGTGTAACCGATATACAAATCTTGTTATGTGCAGTCCAGTATTGGAGGAGGTTCATTTCAAACTTCTCCTTCATAGTATCTCCTTTGCATGCCTTAACCAGTGTGAAGAACACTTTTCATTTGAGAGGAAAGCAACAAAAATCTTTCAACACTTTGAAGGAAAGGATCAGTACCGCACTAGTATTAGCACTGCCGAATCTTCAACATCCCTTCAAGATCGAGACAGATGTTAGCAGATACACCATGGGTGAAGTATTGATGAAATATCATAAGCCTATCTGTTACCACTTTGAAACTTTTAACCAAACTGTTGTTAACTATCCTACATATGATAAAGAGTTGTATGCGTTAGTTCAAAGTGTAAAGAAATGGAAGCACTACTTGTTAGGGAAGGAAACAATCATACGTATAGATCATCAACCCTTACAGTATATCCAAGCACAAACCAAATTGTAGCAATCTTGACATTACAGATGGATGGGTTTCCTACAACAATTTCATTTGGTAATCAAGTACAAAAAGGGTACAAGTAACAAGGTAGCTAATATTCTTTCTAGACCTCATATTGTTGTTTCTATTATTTTGAAGAATGCTTCTTTATCTCATGATATTTATGTGGACAATATGCCATTGAAGAATATTTTAAAGAAGTATATGAGAAGCTAACCCATGGTACACAGGTAGAGAACAATTGTTTGCAGAGAAAACTACTCTACCATATTGGAAATCTATGTATTTCTATAAGTAAACGAGTCCATGTAATACAAGAAGCTCACACTTCTCTTGTGTCTGGGAATTTTGGGGTAGGAAAAACTATGGCTCGTTTGCAGAGGTTTTGTTACTGGCCTAAAATGAAAGAAATTGTAACTAAATATGTAAAGGGGTGTGTGATGTGTTCTACTTGTAAGCCCACTAATAGAAAACTGGGGCTATACTCACCACTACCCGTTCCATCCCATCCATGGGAAAGTATCTCCATGGATTTTGTAGGGGTTTTACCAATGTAGAAAAGGGGTCATGACTATTTGTATGTTGTAGTGGATAGGTTTAGCAAGATGTGTATCTTAATGTCATGTAAAAAACAGATCACTACTGAGCAAGCTACTAATCTCTTCTTTTAGTATCTTTTGGTTCACTTTGGGTTACCCACATCCATTATCTCGGATCAAGATACTCGATTCCTTGTGGATTTTTGGACAAGATTGTGGAGAATGATGGACACCAAGTTGAAGAGGAGCACTTCTTTCCATCCATAATCTGATGGACAGACAAAGGTTGTTAACCAAACATTGGTACTTTTTCTTCGAGGCTACTACAACAAGCATCCCAAGTTATGGGATGAACAAATACCTTATGTACAACATGCTTACAACCGAATATTACACTCCTCCACTCAGTGTTCACATTTTGCGACATGTTTTGGGTACCTACCTAAAGTTCCTTTGGACTTGATGTATGGGAAAGATGTCGATTCAAATGAAGAAAGAAATGAAGACAGAGCCCACAATTTCATACAGAGGATCCAACAGGTACACCAAGTAGTCAAGGAAAAGTTGGAGAAAATTCAAGCACAATATAAATCTCGGCATGAAAAACACAGGGTTGATCATCAGTTCTAGGTTGGAGACCAGGTATGGCTTCACATCAACAAGGAGATATTGAAGGGTGAAGGCAAGAAACTCAAGCCCATTCATTATGAACCCTTCATTATTTTGGAGAAACATAGTACCAATGCTTTTCATCTAGATCTTCCACCTTATATGTAGATATAATCAGTTGTAAATGTAGATAACTTGAAGTTTTTTTAACCTCCCATGATAATGGATCAGGATGAGGAAGTTTCAATACCTTCAGTTGATGAGTTTTCTCCTGAGTACTTGGATGAGTTAAAGGAAGATATCATCCTGGACATAAGGACGAGGACTTCACATAGTGGTGATGTTGATTATCTTCAAGTAGATTTAAAGGGCACACATCCAAGAAAGAAGAGTGGATTGAGAAGGAAAAGGTGAGCGAGCTCTTCCCTCACTTATCTGTTGATCGATGAAAGATTTTGGTGGTCCAAAAATCTCTCAGTAGGAAGGAGTGATCTAAAAAGGATCTAGAGAAGACTAAGGACAACTCAGAATTCGCAAAAGCAACTTAGGAATCTTAGAATGGCCTCAACAGACAAAGAAAGGGAAAAAATTTAATGTCCTCAAAACTTAGTGAAAGTGGCATCATCGCAAAGAGCACATCGCAATATTTACAATGGTGTAAACAACTCGTCAAACAGAGTTATGGATCGAAAGATATTCACAGTCAAAGTTTGGTCAACCTAGCCCAATCAGCAGGGAATGAGTCAGCATTAGTACGGATGACGTCAACATCCATACAGTGTATGTGGAACACACAAGAGGTGACATGTGTCATGATGACATCAATATGGTGACGTGGCAGCACCAGAGGCTGCCATGTGTCACTCATTTTTGGATTTTTCGAGTCAATCTATGGACCAATGGAAAAGTGCCATGTGGAAGTCCGTACAACCATGTGGTAGACCATAAGGTGAAGTGGCAGGATGATGTGGCAGGCTAAAGTTGCAGGTGACCATGTAGGTGGTTGGCATGGCCCAATGGTTGGCTGCCACATGGTCCAATCATGGGCTGCCACATGGCAGTGGGAAAATGCCTAATGAGGGCTCAAAAACCGAAATTCAAAAAAAAAAGAGCGAGTCTGCCAAATCTGGTGGAGCCCCTCTTGATCTCGTGGCCCAATGGAAAAATCTAAACCTCTGCTACAAGTTGGTGAACCACCACACATTTATATATATGTGTTATAACAATAACCCAAAAGGGGAGGTCCACGGGCTCGATCTCAGGACCTCCCCTATTGCATACGCCTTAACTATAGATCTTTCATCATTGGGCCAAATGGTCCCATTCTTTATATCGCCTGCAATTATTATTTAAAATTTGAAATTCACCAATGCATGGGGGGAAGGAGCAAGGGCACACGAAGATACGACCGAGCACAATTTTCAAGGAAATTTTTAATGAATTAATTGCAAGTTGCAGGCACAAAATCTGAGACAAAATTTCTCTTGGGCCTAGGAGTGCCAAAGTCAGATTGAGGCATGGAGACAGTCATTTTTGGGTAATTCAACGCCACAAATTCAATGGTGTTGTTTGTTTTCTGATATGAGCAAAGCTTCTGTAGCTTAATTCGAGAATGAGGTATACTTATGTATTTTTCCAAATTCTTTTGCTTAGTTAATAAAAAGGCTTACCCATTTGAGAGGAGGACTCAGAGACGTATTCCACCAGGGACGAACTTTGTTATCAATTTTTCATGTTCATATTTGATGCTTATGTATCTTCATTATTGATGTTTTCCTTCTTTAATGGTGCAATTTAATTTATGCTCATTTAATACAATTCTTTATAAGTCACTTCGATGAAAAGATCCCAGATCATACTGTATCTCTGTGTTTATGGTTGCATCTCTGATACATTTATGTTATATTATTGGATATCCAAGATATATTTCTACATTGGTTTATTTTATCTCCACTCTCATTTCATGCTGGAAATAATCTGGATCGTTTTTCATTGCATGTCCCCGACGAGGTCCGAGTATAGCAATTTGGGTCTCGAGATTGTCTCTCTTGAATAAAATCGCTCTCGCATGTCCAAGAAACCCTCCATGGTGGAAGAAAAGAAAAACGACAGAGTAAACGATTCTATTAATCTATTGGTTGAGCAATCTCTCATGCGATAGAGAGACAAAATGATGGAGAATTTTTCCCACATCCTTCAACGCCTGCCGATAACAATAGGTGCGTCTTCATCAAGCAACCACTTTGGAAGTACCTCACCTTTCAACGTACAAGTTAATTTTGATATTCCCATATTTGAAGGACATATAGATGTGGATGCCTTAGAAAAATGGTTAAATCTAATAGAAGGTTATTTCTCTGTTCATAATTTCTCTGACAGGGAAAAGAACACCTTCACAATTCTTAAGGCTCTCCCCCATGTCAAACATTGGTGGGAAACTTACAGGGAGCAAATTTCCACAAGGGAGTCTGGAATATATGGGGCCGAGCCCACTTGGGATTGTTTTGTGGATGCGGTAAAGGAATAGTATTACCCTGTTGGAAACTATGAGGACCAATACATGACATGGACCACACTTCGACAAGAAAGGGGCCAAGCAGTTCCGAAGTTCACCAATACCTTCCATACCTTATGCACCAAGCTGGTTATCAAAGACTCTTAACGTCATTTGGTTCTGAAATACCATGGGGCTCTACATAGATACATCCAAAATGAAATGGATTTTCGGGACATCTCATCACTCAGTTCTGCTTATGATATGCTATTAAAATCGAGAAAAAGTTTAAGCACCAGAGAAAACGGGAGTTTGGGTCATAAAATCCGCAACAACCAAAGTATGATAAAGACGACCCTAACAAACAACATCCAGAAAACTAGTCCAAGCCACAAGAAAAGAAGCGTCACAAAAAGATGAAGAAGGAAACTGGAAAATGGTGTGATTTCCACAAAATCCCCTGGCACAACACCGATGAATGTTAGTCAAAACAGTCATTGGTGGCTGAGATAAAAGACAAGGAGCCGAACCCTGATTCAGAATTTGATTCTAAAAATATTGATAGAAGAAATATCATTGATGTAGGCCCCACTTCTGTTGTCGTGACCACAACAATTCAACCAGAAGAACCAACAGATTTTAAAAAGGGGGAGCACCTTTTTCATTCACATATGTGGGTGAATGGGAACTCGCTGCATTTTATTGTTGATATCAGAAGCCATAAGAACCTCATATTAGTAGAGGTCATCAAAAAGTTGAGATTTTCAACAAAACCACACCCACAACCATGCAATATTGGGTGGCTTCGCTAGGGACAAGATCTTTGTTTTAGCCAATAGTGTCGATTGTCATACGACACCCATCCCTTCAAGGATGAGGTATTATGTGATGGTCCCCCCTGGATGTATGTGATGTTCTCTTCGGCCAACAATATATGTGGAAACACCATGTTATTTATGAGTCTCGACCCCGTAGTGTCATTGCTACTTTGGGGGGTCATCTCTACAGGATACTAGAGGTAATTTTGAATATTGTCCCACCTAAATAGTTCCTCAAGGTAGTATCTCATACTACAAAATTCAACTTCTTCACAGTTTGTTCAAAGAGAGAACAAAAGAACACCACTGCAGCCTTAGTCCAAGCACATTCTATCCAACAGAAGTAGGTCGAAAAGATTGCAACAAAGTGTAAATATTCCTTCTACACAAAGGAATCTCATGATGTCGGATTGGTTAAAAAGGTCCAACCCTTCCAACCACAGGTTTGGAAACACCTTCAATAAGCTAAGCATTGCAACTTCTCCAACAAGGCAACCAGCTCATCAAGATGCAGATTCAGCAAACGATTTTCCCTCTCCCCCAGGAAATCCACGCAATGGATACCATTGATTCCTAATGAGGGAGGATTTATCCAGGTGGATATCGGTGGCCACCCACCTTTTCCAACTGGCTCAAAATATTTTTCTGGCAATTTTGGTAATTTACTATTTTTAGTTGTTTTTAACTTCCGGGTCCATTTTGAGGGACTAAATGAAGGTTTTCCGGGATGGATATTCTCAATGATATCCAAAGTCTCTAATTGAGCCCCCAAAATGAATCTCCTCGATGATACCTTTCTAACGAGCTATTGTATGCCAAAGTTACGCCCTCGGGAAGTTGATACACCAAACTACCCAAAACAGGGTCCACAAAACTATTGGATTTTCATCTTTCGGGGTTATGGTTTTGGATTTTCTTTATGATAAAAAGGAATTTGGAGCCTCATTGTAAAATAATCTTCTTGTGAATGAGAGTAGCGAACACACCTCTTCTCAAAGATAAACTTCCACCATTCTAGCGAGTATTTCACTCTGTATTTTTATAGTCTTTGTACATTTTTGCTCATTAATAGAAAGTTACGTATTACTGTATCTTTGTGTTTATGGTTGCATCTATGATACATTTATGTTATATTATTGGATATCCAATATATCTCTGTACATTTTATTATTATATCTCCACTCTCATTTCGTGCCGAAAATAATTCGGATCAATTGTTGTCTACATGAGATATTGTTATGGGAGATTGAGGATTTTCCCTAGAGAGTTTGTTGATTGTATGGCACATACTATATGATCTATATCTATAGAAATACAGTGTTATTATGTCTCGTATTTATCATTGGTACATCTTTTTGGTTTGATTTTTGAGGCATATCTTGTGTTTCTTGGTACATGGTTGAGGGTTTTGGGTTAAGATGTGTTGTTGAAGTTGTTATTATAGTTTGAGGTTGCATAACAGTGAGGGTTTGATGTCTAGTCCATGTGAGGGTTTATTACACATGATTATGATTGTATGCACATGTATGGAACATGACTAGAGGGACATAGATGCACATGGATTTAGTTATATTCTTTTGATATTGGGTATGATATACATGTTATTAGATATGATCTATTGAGGATATTATTGGTACAGGCTACTGGTATATGTTGGTACAGGTTGATTACAGGTTATTGGTACAGGCTAACTATAGGTTATTGGCACATGTTGGTTACAGGTTGTTGGCATAGATTGTTACAGGTTTACAATGGCATATCTCACAGTGACAGTGTGACAGTGGTTTCATTAGTTATTTGACACTTATATTTGAGGGAGGTTCGACGAGTTAAGGATAGGTGGTTGTTTCCACCTTCTATTTGTAGTCAGAGAACGTATCTGGTTGTAGCCTCCTTTTGGTTGAAGCTGGAGAATTGGGGAGTTAGAGGTTTCGTCAAGTTGTAGCCTAAAAATATAAGGGGTTGGAGACTCCTTCTAGTTGCAGCTGGAGAACAAAGGAAGTCTGTTCTTCCAATGAATGTACTTATTAAATACATATAAGAAGAAGAAATATGTGGTTTTCTCCCGCATTGGGTTTCCATGTAAAAATATCGGTGTGTTGTGTATGTGTATGATTTCTCATTGTTCATCGTTTATTTATTCTGCACTTTTTGAATGATATTGGTAAATTGATCATAAATTTAATAACACTTATATATTGTGGTTAAAAAGGATTAAAAATCTCTATTATTGATTCACCCCCCTCTCAGTAATCCAACATTTGGTATCAGAGCAGGTCCTTCATTAAGAGACAATTTAACCACTGGAAGGAGATCATGGATTACTCTAAGATTGGGATACCACAGTTTGATGGGGAATATTGTTCCTTCTGGAGTAGAATAATGAAGACACACATACATGCACTATGATTTGATTTTTGATGATCAGTTGTAGATGTTTACAAAGCACCAAATGTTCCTCCAACAGATAAAGATGGCAAGAAACTTGAAGAAAATAATTAAAGAGCTACAAGTGCACTCCTGAATGGTTTGTCTAAATAAATATACACCAAAGTTATGCATTGTGACTCTACAAAGGACATCTAGGTCGAGTTGAGGAATGTATATGAAGGAGATGAGAAAGTCAAAGAAGCTAAACTTTAAATTTTCAGAGAAAAATTTGAACAACTGAAGATGAGAACATAGATTCGTTCTTTCTACAAGTTTATGAAGTAGTAAACATTATCAAAGGCTTGGGAGATGAGGTAAATGAATAGGTCATTGTCAAAAAGGTATTGAGATATCTACCAATGATATTTGATTCAAATATTTTATAACTACAAGAGAGAGAGGATCTAGCTACACTGAACATGGATGAGTTGCATGGGACACTCACAGCTTATGAGATGAGAACAAAGAAAGATAATTCGATCACAAAATAAAAAAATTCAAAGTATCCAATAAGTTAAAGAAAAAGGTAAAGTAAAAGGGAAAGTTAGCTAGCAGCAATAGTGACATCTTAAAAGATGATGAAGAAGTAGCCAACTTTGTCACAAGACTGAAAAAGGGAACCGAAAAATATAGAGGTAAGCTTCCATTGATTTGTTTTAATTGTGATGTCATTGGTAATTTTTATAACAAATGTCCCCATAAGAAAAAGAAAAGGAATGAAGAATATGATTCAAATAGAAAACAAACAAACAAAGGAAAACAAACCAATTTTTTTTTTTCAAGAAAATCTTTTGCACTAATAAGACAACACCTCATCATATGAAGACGAAGTCGGTGAAAGTGATATAGAAAGGGTTATATTCATGGAAGTAGAATATTCCGATGAATAAGGCTCCGAAGAAGAATATGAAGAGGCATAAGTTGACTATAGATAACTATTTTAAAGTGACATAGAAGTTATAAAACGAGAGAAGAAGGAAAACAACTCACTTGATTAAGAACTAAACGAAAGGGGAGTTTAGAATTTAGACTTTGGAGAACTAGAGAAAATGATCACTAAATTAAATATCCAAGTAGAGGAATACAAGAGAATTGAAGAAACACTCAGAGAACAATTAGAAGAAAGAGACAAGATCATTGGAAATTTGGAAGCATAGATTGTCACTTTAAGAAAATATGTTCAAAATAAAAACATGCAGAACAACTCCAAAGTTTTGAACGAGATTATTAGTAGCCAAAGGCCAAATCATGACAAGTATAGACTAGGATATAACTAGACAGAAAAGGGATCAAGCTCCAAAACAACAAATCAAGAAGCTACGCCGAGACAGTCATAGGATCTCCTGAGAAGAAAGAAGACAAGAAGTTTCACAAGGAAGATCACGAAGACACTCCTCCACCCAGAAGATTCATGTTTCAAAATCAACAGTAGTTAGAAATAAGAATGCCTCAACAAGAAGAAGGGTTCAGTAGACTAACTCATTTTAGAATATCTAAAACTCCCAGGTATCAAACTATCTTCCTTGCTTTATGTTATTTATGTAAATATTTTGTACATAAGGCTATAAATTGCAGAGAAAATAACAGGAGTAGAGACAACCATGAAAGTTACACATTAAATGGTTATTCAAGAAGGCTTGGTGAAACATAGAACATAAGCTACAACATGTTTGAATCCTTGAGTACTGAGACAAAATTCTACAATTGCAACAACTTTGGACACATGGCCAAATATTGTAGAATGACAATTCCTCCAAAAGAATCACAATAGAATAAAAACAGTCACAAACATGAACCTCAAAGAATATGGATAAGGAAGCAAAATCAGTAAAACAATGAACAATCCAAACTTTCTCTACATGCTAAACACAAGAAACGTGGTTGGTATGTTGACAGTGGTTGTTCAAAGCACATGACAGGTGATAAGGATATATTTCTAACCTTAAGAAAGGAAAGAGATGTGGAAGTCTCTTTTGGAAACATTGACTCATCCAAAATCATTGGAAGAGGTACAGTTAGGATAGGAAATAAGGATACCAAATCAATGATCTAAAAATAGAAGGCTGACTTGTTATGCTATGCAAGCACCCTCTACTTCATTAAAAATAAACTTTACGGGACCTTGCTTCATGTGTTAAAATATGAAAGATAGATTATGTGTTAAGTTCATGCTTCTTTTAAATGCTTATGTGTGAGGTATTTGAAAGATTAAATATGTGCTTTAAATAAATACACAGCAACATAACTTGCAGAAAATAAACCATCAAAACTCACAACAAAAACAAGATGATAAAGGAGTTCACCCCTCTCCGGGCTACATCTCCTTGAGCCTCCATCAATGGAATTGGCTCTCTGGGATTAATTTGTCAAAAGTTCTTTTACAAGTTGTTGCTCAACTCCAATGGAAATTCTGACTGCACCATTGGGACCAGAACACATAAAAACCCCAAAAATGACTAATAAAACTCTGAAAACGGATCATGGCTCATCCGGGCATGACCTCTTCTACATGTGGCCATAAGCTTCCCTGAGCTTCTGTTTGGAAAAAAACACCTGTAAAAGTCCTCAAAAGCCTCTGAAACCTGTCCCAATGTGTTCAAAGCATAACAATTGGCCAAAAATGACTATTCAGTCACAGAAAACAAACTTGGACTCACCAAAACATGACCTCAATCAATGAGGGCTTCAAGCTCCCTAGAGCTTGCTGAAACTTCAATGGCTAAAAACCTGCAAAATAATTCTTCAAATGGCCTTGATAACAGTGCCAATGGATTCAGGACGTCCAAAAACCCCTAGCTGGGCTTTTACGGCACCTCAATCGGCCAAAAAATGAGAAAGATAGGCCTCCTGCCATTCTCTTCCTTCAAGCTTGCTGGCTCTGGTTCGCCAAAATGCACCTCTGTGTGCTTGAACCCAGAACACGCTCCAAAATGCGTGTTTAAACCCAACACCGAGCGCAACTGCATAAACGGTCAAACTGTCGAACGGTTAATGGAACGAAAACCCCCAACCGCCAAGTCGTTGGGCATATGGGTCCATGTGACCTCGCGTGCCTACAAAAGGGGCCAAACCCAATTAACGGTCGGGCAAATGATTGGTTGTTAACCATTTAAAAAAAACTAACTCCCACGTGCGCGCTCTGTATAACAAAGGGTCGTATGGTAGTGTAAATGCGACTGGGGGCTAGGGCTAAGCCCCAGCCCGGACGCACCCCAATTCATATATTAATTCAATTTAAATGTAATCAAAACCATAGGCTTTACAAGGACCTCCATATGGCACGTTGGTAGGGAAGACTTGCCAAGACTTTGGACTATGGGGGAGGTCTACGGTTCAAACCTCACGGAGTCCGTATTATTTTTGAATCAATAACCAATTCAACGGTGCCACGTGGCACCACGCCATTTTCCCAATAACTGCCACGTGTCACAATGTGATTCGCCCAAATTTGCCAACTCAGCTCTGCCACGTCACCTCTACCACATCATCTTACGGACCTGCCACGTCAGCATCCGTATGGACTGCACAGTCAGCATCCCCTTTTTTTACTTGTTTGACGATTCGAACAGATTGCGATATCTCTCGCTCCCAAAATCCGTTTGAGACGAAACGAGTTGCATTGGGTTTGTGATGACGATGGATACACTCTCATTCATTTTGAGGCAATTCCGAGAACGTTGATTTTTGAGCTAAAATTTGACCCCTGGTCCAGATTTTGATCACACCTTCCCACTGAAAGGATTTTGGACCCACAAAAGCTTATGATTATCTATCTGAGCTTCAATACTCTTCTGCTTTCAAGTTATATCAACTGATTCTACTTGAAAAGTCTTTTCGACAATCACTTGGATACCTTGACATGCCTTGCACTGCAACTGACTATGTCCTTCAACCACTGTTTTTTGGCTGCTGCTGACCCACTGTTCTCTCTGTGCTTGGAAGACTTCCAACCTTCCCACTGAGAATCAAGTCGACACAATCATCTCTCCAATGGCTGCAAAAACTTTCCTGCGACATCTTGTCACAAGCCAAGAAAACCATCAATCTTGAAAACAAATTATACAAGACTGAAAATGATGCCAACAAAGTCTTTTGCTCTTCAAACAAACTGTCGCATCTTGTACTTCATCAAAGTACATGGTGTTTTCTTGCATCTCGGTGTACCCAAAATCAACTTACAAGTCAACAAACACCATCGACTAAACATAAGTCGAAAAACATGATCGACACAACATAGTCGTCAAGACAACATCGACACAAGTCGAGACTTATTTGAAACATATCGACCTTCCCAAACTGACAAGTCGACAAACATGATACACAATCATGAATCAATCATGAGCCATTCATGATGAACCATCACCAGGTTCACTGCTTACACATACACAAAAACAAATGCATGTGCATGACTCTTCAACTCTCCTTCCAGTACAAACATAAGTACATAAACCCCGTAACATGTGGGTACATAAGAGCTGAATATGAAAAAGATATATGACTGTAACAAGTGAACATCATATCCATCTTTTACATCCTCTTGGCGAAGTTATGCAATAACAAAAATGCCTTCAAATGAATTGCATTCACATGCAAATTGCATCATACAAGTTGTGATAAAATGTTGCAACTTGTCATACTATCGACATAAATGCACACATAAGGCTAAAAAGTGCATTTACAACATAAAATGCAAGCCTTACTTGCTCAAGAAATCCAACCATTTCTTTCTAAGCCAACTCAATGGTGACTTTTTCTGCTGAACATCGTCCTCTTGTGAATCATCTTGAATCACATCGATGATGGAATCTCCTCTTCCATTCTTGCCAATCTCTTTATCCATCTGCTTCTTATGTTGTGGATGAGTAGTTGGATGCAATATCCAACATTGGTCAATGAGATGACCCTTCTTCTGACAATGAGTGCAAATCTTTTGCATCCGCTTTTCACGTTGTCTTTGCTTATAAAGTTTCCTAAAAGTGGCCAATCTTTTCCAACATTTTGAAACATGATGGTTATATAAACCACAATATGTACATGGATTCTTTCTTCCATTTTTACATACAAATTTATCATGCTTAACATAATCAAAAGCAACTGAATGATAAGCTGAATTATACCTTGAACATTCACCTTTATCGCCTTTTTGAGGAGGTGAATCTTAAGAGTTACAAGCTCTCCTTTGAAGACCAACAAATCTGTTCTTGTCCTCATCGCTGTCACAACTTTCTTGTTTCACACATTTGCATTCATCTTGAACACAAGCCTTGCATGCTGGAGGGATTGAACTTTCAACAAAAGTTCTTGAACTTTCACCTTTATAGCCTTCTTGAGGAGGTGAACTTGAAAAAAAAATTGTGCTTGGAACTTTTTCCCTTGTCTCCTCGACTTTGGAATTTGCTCCATCAATTCATTCATATCCAAGACCACAATACTTAGGTCTTTCTTCAACAACAATAGTCTCAACAATTCCTTGTGCATGCTTTCCCAAACCTCTACCTTCATAGCCCATTTTTAACAATAACTTGGACCTATTCCTCTTGTGTGATTTTCAAAAACACCAAAACATTCATCTTGAGAGGAATTAGAAGATAAACTAACATTGAATACCTTATGTTCATGCATGTACTTGGTAAGGGTTTCCTTTGCCTCATGGAGTTGAATCTCCATCTCATGCAACTTTGCAAGAAGCTGGTCTTTCTCCTCCTTCATGGCCATCAACTGCTCTTCAAGGGCAATGTTCACATTT
>ML795136.1:357406-367954 GCA_009831015.1 Picea engelmannii
GTTATGCCTCTGTGTTTGAGATTTCTTGGTTTATAACAAACAGTTTCCTTTCCTTCCCATCTTTGTTTCATCTTTGCTGGAGGGTTCACAGTGAAGGATTCACGTGGACTTAACAATCTTGTTGCAATAAAGGATTTGTTGTGGCATCTTTGTATTCTCTGGTATATGTGTTTGAATGTAAAAGGATTTTGTGTTCGAATACATTTCTTCTTCAGTCTGTTACAAACCGGACGTCTGTGATAGATCTTGCACCCTTCTTGTGCCAGTCTTCCACCTACTCACCCTTTGTTACGACTCACTGTTTGGAGTTTATCGAGACCTCACTCGTTCATGCATGCCTGGTCTAGTTTCCGAGTTGAGATTGTGCTGTTCTGAGTCTTTCTCCATCTGATCACTCTTTAAAAACAAACCGTGACATTAAAACTGATGGGCTTCGGGCTCTGCTCCTGCTAGCAATCCAGGAGTGACTCCCGAACGCCAACAAGTACCTTTCTGAGAACTTGTATGACAAGAAAATGCAATAGTTCTTTGAACTCAGGCTAGGAAGCATGACCATGGTAGAGTATAAAATTAAGTTCTTTGGATTGCTAAAGTCTGTGGGGTTTATTAAATATGAGAAAGTGAAAATATAGAGGTTTTTAAGTGGACTTTTATCCTTTTATAAAGAGAAGATTCAATATGATGAACCCAATAATTTGACTAAGACCATCAGGAAGGATAAGTACATGTATGTGAAAGGAAAGGGAAGAGATTCTTTGTAGAAATATAGGAAGGATAAGAAGAAGGAGAATTCTGACCATAGAAAGAAAGGATTCAAATCTCCTTTCAATAGAGATATCCAAAATGAAAATCAGCCAAACCAACCTGCTAAGGATGAATCCAAGAGAGAATAATCCTTGGGAAAAAGGGGAAGACCACCAATCCAATGTTGGGGATGAAAATAAGACCACCTGTACAAATATTTCCCTCATAGAAAAGACAAAATGAATATCGTGCACAACATCCAAGAGGCTACAACAGTAGAATACATGGGAAGAATATATGGAGCCTTAGATGATCGACAAGCATAGTACCAATCCAATATGATCGAGGTGGAAGGTAAGATCAATAATCAGTATGTTTCTATTTTAATTGATTCAGGAGCCAATCATTATTACACTGAATTTAAAATAGTGGATAGATTACATTTGGAGAAAAGTAAGATTGAAAAGTCAAGTTTGTTTCAGCTAGCAATTGGAACCAAAAGAAGGATCAATGAGATGGTCATAGGTTTTTCCATAAGTATGAATGGAGTGAATACTAATGTTGATCTAAAAATTATACCATTGGGGTATTATAATATTCTTATTGGAATGGATTGGTTGGAAAAGCATCATGTTGTCCTAGATTGTCATAACAAGACATTTACATGTCTTGATGAAGAAGGAAAGCATAGCATTGTGAGAGGAGTTCCAAGATCCATTTCTATAAGGGAGATTTCATCCTTACAGCTGAAGAGATGTTTTAGAAAAGGATGTCAATTGTATGGAACCCATGTGAAGGAGCCATAAAAGACAAGGGGCCAAGCCTTGAATAATTTTCAGTACTACAAGAATTTGAACATGTATTCCAAGAAATACCAGGGCTTCCACCAAAGAGGGAGATAGATTTCTCTATTGATTTAGTGCCAGGAGCTTCCTCGGTATCAAAAATACCTTACAGAATGAGTACACTAGAACTAAAATAATTGTAAATGTAGTTGGAATAATTGTTGAAGAAAGTGTACATGCATCCAAGTGTTTCACCTTGTGGAGCACCAATACTCTTTTTCAAAAAGAATGATGAAAAATTGAGGATGTGTATTGACTTTCAACAGCTGAATAAATTCACTGTGAAGAACAAATATCCTCTACCCAGAATTTATGACCTCTTTGATTAGCTAATAGGTGAAAATATATTTTTGAAGATCGACTTGAGATGAGGATACCATCAGGTAAGAATCAAGGAAGAAGACATCCATAAGACAACCTTTAGAACTAGGTATGGGCATTATGAATTTTTAGTGGTGCCATTTGGACTATCCAATGCACCAGTTGTCTTTATGTGCTTAATGAATGGCATATTCAGAAATTATTTGGATAAGTTTGTCATAGTATTCATGGACAACATACTTATCTATTCTAAGTCAGAGGAAGAGCATGAACATCACCTAAGATCGGTATTGCAAGTGATGAGGGAACACCAATTGTATGCCAAGCTTAGTAAGTGTTATTTTTACCGAGAACAAATCCATTACTTGGGATGAAGTATTTCATAACAAGGTATAGATGTGGATCCAGAGAATATTGAGGCCATTACAGGATGGCCAACACCCAAGAATGCTTCATAAGTTAGATATTTTATGGGATTAGATGGCTACTACATAAGGTTTATAGTGGGGTTCTTTAAGATTTCTCATCCCATAACTTCTTTGCAAAAGAAGGGAATTAATTTTGAATGGAAAGCTGAGCGTGAAGAGAACTTTAATTTTTTGAAAGAATTACTTACTAGTGCACCTGTTTTAAAGATTGTTGACCCAAATTAAAGTTTTGTGGTATGTACATATGCATGCAAGGAAGGACTTGGTGGATTCCTCACTCAAAATGGACATGGAATTGGTTATGAGTCCATAAAGCTTAAGGAACATGAGAGGAACTATGCCACACATGAATTGGAACTTGCTTCCATTGTTCATGCATTGAAGATGTGGAGGCATTATATCATGGGGAATATATTTGAATTAAGAACAAGCCATAGTGGTTTGAAATATATTTTTGAACAATGAACTTTGAATGCCAGGAAAATGAGATGGCTGGAATTTTTAAGTGAATACTATTTTGAAATAAAACATATCAAAGGAAAATAAAATAAAGTTGTTGATGCACTTAGTATAAGAGTACATCTCATGCATGCTACATCCATTAGTATGCATCAATCATATTTAAAGAGAATAATTTTAGATGTTGTTGTTACAGATCAACATTTCCTACATGTAAAAGAAATCTTACAAGAAGAAAATGTACAACAGAAAATTAAAGAATATGAGATGAAGGAAGATGGATTACTTATGCATAAAAATAGAATTTATGTTCCTAGTTCCGGAGAACTTAGAAATTTAGTATTAAAATAATTGCATAATGTTTCACATGCCAGACATCCCGATTACTAGAAAATAATTGCAGTAGTAAGAAGCCAATTCCTTTGGCCAGGAATGAAAATAGATGTTGTTGATTACATTTCCAGATGTATGGAATGCCATAGAGTGAAGGATGAGCATCAGCACCCAGTGGATTTTATACAACCATTACCAATTCTAGAGAAGAAATGGGAAGTGGTAACCATTGATTTTATAACTAAATTTCCTAGGACAACAAGACAACATGATTCGATCATGGTAGTGGTTGATAAATTGACAAAGGATGCTCATTTTGTTCCTATAAAAATGACTCATACGACAACTAATATTGCAGAAAATTACATGAGGGAGATTTCTAGGTTGCATGGGATACCTAAGGAAATTGTTTCAGACAGAGAGACAAAGTTTACTTCAAATTTATGGAGGGGATTGTTTAAAGGATTTGGTACCAATATGAACTTTAGCACAACATACCACCCACAGTCAAATGGCTATACAGAAAGAGTCAACCAAGTAATTAAAGACATGTTGAGGATGTATGTGATGGATAAGCCATCTAAGTGGGAGGATTACTTGTGTTATAACATAAAGTTTCCCGGGGTCACAATTGACAACCATAGGCACAGGAAAGTAGGAGAGTGCAGTTTGCAAAAACAAAAATACCCTGTGCATTTCGATTTGGTACCATCTCTACACACAGTTGGAAGGTTTCTATAGTTAGCAGACAGATAAAACTTTGGCAGGGGCGATAAAATAGCCGGCACGCCAAGATCACAAATCGCAATCGGATCAATGAACACCAATCATTTCAGCACCACAAGTTGTACGAGCATTAAAATCCAAAATGTGGGCCGAAATCCAAACCATGATATTGTGGGGAGGTTACATGGCGGAAAGTGGTGCATTTTGGGCCTGAAATCCATGTGGGTCCAAACCACTTTCGACGACCCTGAAATCATGTGCTCTTACAGGGCCGTATCCAACAGCAGCATGTGGCTGCCCCTTAATATCCAAATCATATCCCAATCTCGAGGAGGGTTCAACCAATGAAAAATGATTGAATTTTGCATCCTCGAAACCACCTTCTTATTCAACGCCCAATCCATGAGTGGCATGTGGTTTCCCCCTAATCGTCCAGCCGCCCTCTAATCCGAAGGAGGATTCAATTAATGAACAAGGATCGATATTTGAAACCTCATCTCAGTCCATAAATAGAAGGCGTGAAATATCTAATCGAGGAGACAAAACTATCAGCCCGAGGTACCACAGTGGATGGTTTCTTCTTGTAGGCTCATATTGATATGGGCTTGCGTCTGACAGGAGGAAACACATATAGTCAAGAATAAGGATGCACGGATGAAAATCCTTTAATGGGATGGCCAGGTCACACTTCTGGAAGTTGTGGACTGATCTGATTATAAATAGATCAATTTAGGATTTTGTTAAAGGGGGGGGGTTTCAGAGGCTGGAAAGCCGAGAGAGTTTTAGGAGTAGGGCTCTGTATTTCTTAGTTCGTAAGCATGAGGGGATTGGATTTTAAATATTACGTTATTGAGTATTCCTTTGAGTTTTTATATCAGTCTGTCTTCTTAGTTTACATGTTGTTCTATTTTTCTTCTTGTCTGGATGTAGCATCTTTGATCTATGGATTCCTGAGGCGATAGAGGATCTGATGTCATATTTCCCATGTTTCATCATGTATCACTCAAACAATTGGTTTTTTTCTTCTTTTCTAGATGTAGCATCCTTGATTTATGGATTCCTAAGGTGGTAGAGGATCTATTGTCATCTTGCCCATGTTTCATCGTTTATCACTCAGACGCTTGTTGTTTTTCTTCTTGTTTGGATGTAGCATCCTTGATTTATGGATTCCTGAGGTGGTAGGGGATCTTATTTCATATTTCCCATCTCTCTTGGTTTATCTCTCAGACACATTATGTATTCCTTCTCCTCATCATCACATAAATCCTTTGTCTGATCGACAGTTTACATGCCTTCATTATTCACGATACTTATGACTCCATAGCCCAACGGTCCCGAGCTAATCTATAGCTACCTCTGTTATCTTTTGCTCTCTCTTCAGTCTTACTGATCCACCTACTCAAACCATTTCAATAAATTTACATTTTGATGGGTGCTGGTCTTATCCTCTTGCAGTCAGAGGGTGTTTCTCAGTGCTAACAAATTGCACGTGGTTAATGTTTCCTATAATAATGGGTATCAAGCTTCATTGAAAATGAGCCCATTTGAAGCTTTGTATGGTAGGAAATGAAATACTCCAGTGAGTTGGGACAATCCAACATTTAGAGTGGTACTTGGGACAAAATTTCTCAAGGATATGGAAGACCAGATGGTTAGAATTAAGCATAATTTAAAGGCAGCTCAAGATAGATAGAAAATTTATGCAGATAATAATAGGATAGCTGGATAATTTAAAGTGGGGGAGAATTTTCTTTTAAAAGTGAAGTCCTAGAATATCTCTTTGAAGTTGGGTAATTGCACAAGGCTAGAAGCCAGATTCTGTGGTCCATTTGAGATATTGGACAAAATAAGTCAAGTTGCATACATGCTTGCATTGCCTTCTTCTATCAATGTGCATACTATATTTCATGTTTCTTTGCTAAAAAAATATGTACATGATCCTAACCATGTTATTGATTGGCATCTGATTTAGGTAGAGACATAGGGATATTTTAGGTCCATCCAATACATATATTGGACAGAAAATTCAAAATGATCTAAAATTGAGTTATAGGGTTGGTAAAAGTCCAGTGGACCTACTACAGTCCTGAAGATGCTACTTGGGAGCATGAAGATTCCATGCGGGCAGAGTACCCACAATGAATAAATTTTGAAATTTTTATTTATGTTTTGTACATGCACTGAGGACAATGCTAAAATAAGGGGGAGGGGAATGTGATACCCCAGTTTTGAGCCCCATATTAAATAATGTATTTTGTGAATTTATGAAAGGTTAGAGTGCCCAAACAATCAAAAGAGTCCATTGTGCCCAGGAAATGTAATGTTTTGATCATTATTACTAATAAATACATCACCGTCTACTAGAAGGACAAGGAAAATAGTTATAGGGGCTATGATTCCACAAGAGAGGGGGATTCAGAGGCTAAGTGTTTATTTTATATTTTTATTTACCCAATTTTTTGTTTTAATGGAGAATATTAGTTACATGAGATTCTTGTGGGAAGGCCATGTGGTTCTTTAATTCGAAGAAATGTGTAAACCTATTTTTGGTCTATTTGGTTCACTCACTCACTCACTCATTGTTCATTGTTCACATTGTTCATTATGTTCTCTCTCCATTCGTTCTTTCACCCACTCTTCATTCATCATTCATTTTGATCTTGGCGTGGGAAATAAAAATGAATTGTGGAGAGGAGCCATGTTTTTTTTGGTAGTAATGACTGTTGGTGTATTCTAGCCATGAATTAATGCCTTCATGTCTAAGATGCATTGGAATGTGTTAAGTTTTTCCCACAGTTGCAAATCCTGAGAGTACCATCATGGAGATTCTTGACTAGATGAATTGGATCCCTAAAAGTAGGTGGACAACCTGAGGGACTGTGTGGAAGAGAAGGGGGTCCATTCTCTTGGGTTGTGCAAGCTGGGTAGAAGAGAGATGGTGTACTTTGGATTGTTGTGTGTGTTGAGAAGCCTATGAGAGCTTGAGTGCTAACTAGTTTGGGAAGTTGAGTGACACTCTGGAACCATCCTTGTCGATTCATAGCCCTGTATCGAGGGTGACATTGTTGTTGATACTTGGAACAACAATTTCTAGGGTTGGGTGGAACGTCCTTGGTCTACAACTAGTTGGTGATTCATTTCATTAAAGATAAGTTATCTCTACCATGTGTTTCTCTGCTTATACATTTATTTCCCATGTGTATTGATTAATATCTCTGAGATGCGCATTTTTTATGTGCCTGATTGTTGGTTATTTCTATGAATGACATGTTTAAACATTCTTTATACTGTAGCATGAATCTTGATATCTACATGTGAATATTCCATTCCTCTTAATTAATCAAAAAAATATCAGAATTTGAAATTAGTTTAGAAATGAGCTTGAAGTAGCATGCCCAGCCTGTGGGTGGTTGGGTATGTTACAAGAGTTGGATAAAATAGAGAAGAATGACACTTGGGAACTAGTTCCAAGGCCAAGGTACAAGAATGTGATCGATACAAATTGGGTTTTCATAAAAAAATTGAACGAAGATGAGCAGGTTACCAGGAACAAAGATAGATTGGTATGTAAAGGATACACTCAGGTTGAAGGTATAGACTTTGAAGAGAACCATATTAATCCTTTCTTATGCATGCTCCAAGAATATTAAAGTGTATCATATGGACGTGAAATCAACCTTCCTAAATGGGGATCTACAGGAAGAAGTCTACATTGAGAAACCAGAAGGATTTCAGTTGTCAAAGAATGAAAATGATGTTTGCAGGTTGAAGAAGTCCTTGTATGGTATCGAACATGCCCCTAGTGCATGGAATTCCATATTGAATAGATACTTACAACAACAAGGGTTCAGGAAAGGGAATGCATATATCAACCTCTACATCAAGGTAAATCAAGATAGTATTTTTCTAATTGAAGTTTATGTTGATGATATTATATTTGGAAGTGATGATGATAGGATGAGACGTAAATTTTCAAAGGAAATGCAAAATGAGTTCGAAACGTCATTACTTGGAGAATTATCATTCTTTCTAGGTATTCAGATATGTCAAAGCAACCAAGGAATTTTTATCTCTCAAACCAAGTACATCAAAGAAATGCTAAAGAGATTCGGAATGGAAGATTGCAAACTAGTCAATATGCCTATGCAGACCAGTTGTAAGTTAAGTGAATATGATGATTCAAAGTATACAGATCAGAGGCAGTACAGGTCAATGATTGGAAGCTTACTTTATGTGACAACATCCAAACTAGATGTAATGCAAGCAGTTGGACAGGTGACATGATTTCAAGCAACACCAAAGGAATCACATGTTCTAGTAGTAAAGAGGATATTTAGATATCTCAATGGTACATAAGAGTTTGGATTATGGTATATAAAAGGAAAGGATCTATCACTTATTACCTACACAGATGAAAATTGGGCAGGTTTCATTGATGACTAAAGAAGTACAAGTGGAATAACATTCTACTTGGGTGAGTGTTTTGTATCTTGGCTAAGAAATAAACAATCATCAATATCATTGTCTACAGATGAACTAGAGTATATAACAACAACACCATGTTGTACATAGGTCCCATGGATGAAAAAAACATTGAAATATATACATGTTGAGTATGATGAGCCCATTCCGATATATTGTGATAAAAAAAGTGCCATCAGTATCTCAAAGAATCCAATGATGCACTCCAACACAAAGCATATTCCAATCAAGTTTCATTTTCTATGGGAATAGGTTGTAGAGAAGAACATTCAAGTTGATTATGTATGGACCAAAGAAAAGATTGCAGACATCTTTACAAAACTGCTTCCCAGAGAATCTTTTAAGTATCTTCTCCATAAACTTGGCATAGTTTATACTCCACAATGAATTTTGAATGCTATTCTTATATTTCTTAGATTTACACGAGGAAACACCATGAAGAGGACATTTGATTTAGGGGGAGCATCCCCAAAGAGTATAATTCATGGGAGCAACCCTAAGGAGATTGCATTCAAGGGGAGCATCCCCAATGGGGAGTTACCTTTCCCATTGATGTCAAAGGGGGGAGATATTCATCATATGCATGGAGAGAGAGAGTCAGATGCATGGAGAGAGAGAATAGAGGCATGATTCTAGGGGGAGCATGAGCGATATGAATTTAGTGTTGCATCAAAGTTTTTTCATCAATTCCAAAGGGGGATATTGTTTATTAATTGGGTTTGTTTTCATTTGTTGTTCGACAACACAGGTATTCCAACAGAGGATGAACACCTTCAGTAACCACTCACACAACAATATCAAAGATCAACACACTGATGTTTTCATGTGGTAAAACCCCTACGGGGAAACATCCATGGCCCCAACCAATGTGACCACGTGGAGTAGTTTATTAATGCAAAGAAAAATATTACAGAGAGATTTTACAAGAGAGTTTCTCACAATCGATAATCGGCAAATAAACCTCCGTGCTCTTTAAATAGAGATCATGGACCAATCGGGTGTTAATCCACAGTTCAATGATCTTTAAGATCGAGGAGAGTATGAACCGTCGGATCACTCTATGTCGGTAACATATCGTGATCGTCATATTTCCTAACTACAAATGCATACTAAAGAAACACACTAGAAAACACACTTTTACCTACCGACACAATAGACCAAGTAGATCTTAACTAACTCCTAAGTGTCTAAATATCATAACATCCCCCCTTAAGAACAACTTGGGATATGATTGAAGGATTTACAATAGTGACACACTAGGAGAAGGAAGGAGGCATTAGAGTCTATCCCCCCTTAATGACAACTTCCTGAACTCCTAACATAGATTGAATTTTGGAAAACTTCACTTCTGTAAGAGACTTTGTGAAAATGTCTGCAACTTGATCTTCTGTAGGGAAAAAGAGAACTTCAATATTTTGATCATGAATGAGATTTCTGTTGAAGTGCATGTGTATCTCGATGCGTTTTCTATGATTATTTTGAACTGGGTCTTTGGCAAGCTTGATGGTACTCTGATTGCCACACCAAAGGCTAGTTGGATGTTGGTGTTGGAATCCAAACTCTGAAAGGATCTGTCGAAGCCACAAGGTTCATGAATTGCATTTACCGTTGCTCGGTACTTTGCTTCTGCTGAAGAAATTACAATAGCCTGTTGTTTCTTATAGACCCAAGTGACAGGTCCTGAACCAAGGCTGAAAACATAACCTGCAGTAGAATTTCGATCATCTGGGTCGCTGACCCAATCTGAATCAGTGAAACCAACCAATAAAGGAGTCCCCTCTAAACTGTAATGTATCCCGAACTGAACTATACCACAAACATAGCGAAGTATTCTTTTAGTTGCTTTCCAATGGCTTTCATGGGGTGTTTTCATATACTAGGCAACAAGACCAACAACAAAGGAAATATCATGACGGGTATGAGTCAAGTATAAGAGGCTAACAACTAACTGACGGTACATGGTGGCATCAACTTTAGGAGAAGTATAGGTGGCAGTAAGCATGACTCCATACTGGAAGGGAGAAGGGTTTGGTTTACAATCGTCCATGTGAAAGCGACGAAAAAGGCCACAAGCATACTTAGACTGGGAAAGAAAAATTCCTTCATTGGTTTGAAAAACTTGGAGGCCAAGGAAATAGTGCAAAAATCCTAAGTCTGTCATTTCAAATTTCTTCTTAAGGCTGGTTTTCACATGGTTTAAAAGTTTTGAG
>ML795137.1:8616-19047 GCA_009831015.1 Picea engelmannii
TGAAATTATCTCTTTTTCAAGGCGTTGAGTACTTTTCCTGAGGTTTTCTATACTATATTGAAGTTTGGTTCAAATTTCATTTTGGGCATGGAAATTAAAAGAGATCAAAAAAAGAGGAAACTCTATTTAAATCAGAGAAAATATGTCGAGACAATATTGCAGAGGTTTAATATGCAGGGATGTAAACCGGTCAAGGTTCCTATTCCTGTTGGTGTAAAGTTATCTGCGGATCAGTGTCCCAAGACACATGAAGAAGAGGAGGACATGTCTCATGTTCCATATGTGAGTGCAATTGGCAATTTGATGTATGCAATGGTCTGTACTAGACCGAACATTGCACATGCAATGGGAGTTTTGAGTAGGTATATGTCAAAACCAAGGAAGGAGCATTGGACAACAGTAAAAAGGGTTTTCAGGTATTTGCGTGGCACTGCTAGCTATGGATTGTGCTACGAAGGAAGACCGGGATTGGATAGAGTGGTCAATATACATGGCTTTGTGGATGCAGATTGGGCTGGAGATTTGGATCGTAGGAGATCTACAAGTGGGTATGTGTTTAACCTGTTTGGAGGAGCAATAAGTTGGATGAGAAAAAGACAGGTTGTAGTGGCACTTTCAACTACAAAATCTGAATACATGGCAACCAATCATGCAAGTAAGGAAGCAGTATGGTTACAAAGATTGTGTTTAGGTATTGGGTTGGTACAACAAGCTGTAAGGATATAGTGTGACAGTCAGAGTGCAATTTTTCTAGCGAAGAACCCTACTTATCATTCAAAGACAAAGCACATTGATGTTCAATATCACTTTGTGAGAGACATGATTGAATAAAAGAAAGTATCACTGACGAAGGTGGACACTTTGAAGAATGTTGCAGACTCATTAACAAAATTTGTGAGCATTGAGAAGTTCTCTTGGTGTAGAGGATCCATGGGCATTGTTGCCCTGGATTTTTGACTATGTAACCCTGTAACCCCTTGTATGCAAAGAAAACAACAAGTGGGAGAATGTCGGGTATGTGTTATATTCTTTGCATGAGTAGTAGTGTCTGACCGTATGCGCCGGGCGCGCAGGGGGGTTACCCGCGCGGGGGTCTGGGGGTAGCACCCTCGATTTTTTTATTTTTTTTTCTGCCTTGGGAAATGTGACACCTACCTTGAGAAACGTGTCATGTATTTAGGTGGTTTTTTTTGGCACATGGTTTTTGACAATGGTTTTCTATTTCCGGTTAAGGAATTAGGGTTTTGGACTAATCCAGGTCATTGGGTTAGGGTTTTGGATGCCGCTGGATCCTATATATATATATTGTACTGTAAATAATGTAACACAATGAATGAATATAATATATGTTGGTTTTCCTGGTTTGGGTTTCCAGAGGAAAAATCTCTGTGTAATGTTTGTATTTTCCATTGTATCTTTTCTGTTCTTTTCTGAATATCTGTTTACAATAGACATTGTACAAAGTTAGAATTTGCATGTTCATTCTAAATACTATCACACAATTATTGTCACATGTAGAAATACAAACAAATCTTCATCGAAACATTAGCTTTTCTCATAGGCACCCCACATGCACCCCAGTCACCTGAAGTGAGCGATATTTGGATCCATCAACTAAACCTCCCTATTATCGAATTGGGAGAGGTCAATATTATGGCATCTAATTTTATTATTTTTGTGGATCTTGAGCTTGGAAAAATTGTTATTTACTTTAGTTTTTTTAAGGCATTATACCCCGCCTTTCCATACTTAGTCGATGCTTCACCTCCTGTTGTCACAGATTCACGGGTTCCCAGGCTCCCAGGTTCATAAAATTTTCGAAGCAGTTTTCGCTTTGGTCCATCCCCGCCACCTTTGCACGCTTCCCAATGCAAAATAATTATGAATTTATTAGTGACAACTCACCAGACACATCGAAAAGATTGACATTAATAGGCGAAAAGGTCAAGGACACATCCCATTAAAACGAATTAAACCAAGATTCACGGGAGATTATATTATCATGCTCTAGCATTCATTTTAAATACTATCAGGAGCAAAGGAACGTTCTCATCACCTTATGGCTGCAGCTCAACAACATTTTTGTGGAGATACCTTGAATATTTTTGGGTGCAAGGACCAGAGTTTTCAGTGGTCTAGAGCTTATGACTACTACTCATCCACTTCTGCCCATAAAGAAGTTATCTGGACATCTGGAATTGAACGAGCAGGTTGCATCCCCAAATTTTTTGACTTTAAGGAGTTGGTCACTTGTTGCGCCGAAAAATATATTTTGAACCAACARATTATCCAATTGCGGACCATTCCCAAGTCTCCCTATCGCCYCAAGTATTTCGAAAGATGTTAAGACTTCCTGACCCAAYGCCTACTTTCAAGGGWGAGAATTGCAGAGAGTTCTTAAAGAAGCATGATAATGAATTGGACCTCTTGCCAAAGTTCTTAGAGAACCCAACGGTCGGTCCCGGGGACATGACCAGATTATAGGTTAGTGCATTTAAAAATCCTTTAAGGTAAATTACATTRTTTTTCACGGGGATAACGGGATGAGAAAGTACAACCAACATCTCTCARATGATTCTGTATATTTTATATTTTACAATGAAGGAACAAGCCATCTTCCATTAGGGMAAGTTGATTTCCATTATCATCTCTTCCCAGTTATTGMAATACACAAGGCATAAGAAATTCTTTATGCCATCTTATTTAATTTCCATGGGGGCGCATCRCTGTCCATTCCCTGGATTATCTATGTGTAAGAAGGTAAACTGTGAATTTGACCTAGTAACCTTCTGGTACCAGATATTATGGAGACATGACGCCTCCCAACATTTTTATGAAGTCTTTAATGATTTTGTTTCAGTTTTTAAAGTTTTGATATTTGGAAAGTATTTTCCTCGGTTGTCTGACCA
Organism: Picea engelmannii; assembly: GCA_009831015.1. Classification (NCBI taxonomy): domain Eukaryota; kingdom Viridiplantae; phylum Streptophyta; class Pinopsida; order Pinales; family Pinaceae; genus Picea; species Picea engelmannii. The sequence continues at coordinate 11,526 of ML795137.1, forward strand.
CGCGACCAAGTTCCTGGATAGGAAGGGAACACTAGAAGAAATGGAGAACTATAATGTTATAAGGATTTTTGGGTCCAAACAAAATCCTTGCTTCCTTCCATGTCACATATATAGTACAATGTTTTTTGCTAAAATAGCAAGGCAGTACACCTACTAGTTGCATTTTTTCCATGAAAAGAGAAAAAGTCAATTCATCCCTCTCCTTTGGAAAGTCGGGGATTTCATAGTCAGGAATATGAACAAGATTGGCGGTTTCGTGGGCCACTTCCACAACTTCAATTTGAAATTTGTTGAAAAAGTAAAAGGGTTCGACCTTGATGGTATTTTTTTAGAACACCTATTGGCTGTCGGTTTCAATAGTTCTTTCATTGACACTATCCTGAATGAGGACGAAGATAATGCCTCAGGAATTCCTTCTCGTGACACCGGCAACCTCGAGACAATACTCAACACCAATGATTCATACAAACAGAAACAAAAAGGCCCAGGTGAGAAAAGTGCCCAATCCTCGACCACCACACCCAAGACTACAACATCTCAGAGCAACACTCCAATGGCCTACCCAAGAAAGAAAGTCACACACAATTCTTCAGGCGAAGGAGGAGAAAAGAACCCTCCCTCCGACAAAATTAAAAGTTCTCACAAACTTTTCACGAGCAAAAAACGAAAAACAATACTGCAATAACAAGATGGATCGAGGGAAGAAATTGATATCTACTATCTCTCCCTCGAAGATATGGAACTAGAAATTAACATTGACAAAATGTTCCTCGACGACGACCAACTAGAGAGCACTGCTCCACATAATCCTGAGATGGAAATAATTGGGACCGATACTTTGGACGAAGAAGAGTCTTTTGCATTTCAGAGCGTTGTTTTTTATAGTGAATCCAAAAAATTGGTTGTTTAAAAGAGAGATGTAAAGAATAAGAAAGGGAAATATCGTTCAGAGATGAACCTATAGAACATGCATCCTTCCCAGATCTCCCATATACACCAAGCAACTGGAGATTCTCTAGACAACTCTATTAGCGGCCTTGAAGCAGAGAACACCAGGTTAAAGGAGTGAATCAAATAATTGGAGGGAGCTCTAATGCCTCTTCCATTGTTTGCTACTCCTCTGACAATGATCGAGTCCACTGCACCTCCAACAAAGTTAAAAGGATCAACAATCTGTCTCACATCAGCTCAAGGCTATGTGGAAAATAATATAAAGAGAAGAATGGAATTAATAACAGAAGCTTGGGAAATGTTAAAGAGTATGGTATCTTTTGGAACAAGAGCGCATGCTTTTCATGAGTATCTGCAAGCAGATCTCAAGAATGAGCAAGGTTTTTACCTCGATGCAGTTGTACCATTTGGTGTTAAAGTTACTGGTATGGCAGAATTCAGAAGAAGAGAGGAGGATATCCCTTCCCTGGATCGAATAGAGCAACTAAACGCATGCTGGAAAGAAAAGGTAAAAAACCTGAATGGTATCGTTCAAGCATGTAGTCGGGCCATATCTAGAAGAGACAAACTATTCAAGAAGATAGCTCAGATAGATATAGCTAGCATCACCAATGAAATCCAAGACCCAAAATTGATATTCAACTCATTTTTTTTAACCAAGAAAGCATTGGATGATCAAGTTCAGATCTATAAAAGACTGTCATTTGAAAATTTCTATGGCATTCTTGAATATCGTGAAGATGACGTGAAAAATTGGTTAGTCGATTATTCGATTAAAAACCAAGATATTCAATAACCATTGCACAACCTCTCTATTGATCTAAGGGACTTGGAAAGTGAATTCTTCAATATAAAAATATAGCATGAAATCAACCTGGCGCCCATGAGGAGCTACATCGAAGAGTGGTTCAAAAAGGTTGTCGACAAGATTACTAATGAAGGGCAAAGGACGCTTCACACGGTTTCCATAACCGTCGAGGAAAGCCATAAAAGGACATCAATGAGAAAATGACAAGGCATGGGAAACCATCATAGTAAGATGATATTGATCACATTCTTCTGTCTTTGTTGATGTCTTCATCCAGTTACTCTATCTCTTTAAATGGAAAACTTTAATCGAGGACTGACAATTTTCTCTTTCTTCCTTCCAGGTCTTGCTATTTCCATCACTGAATTTCTTCTTTCTACAAGCTTGATTCTTGTACATCTTTGCTTTGTAGTCCACGGGAGCCCCAATCTCAGTCATTATGGCAGACACATTTATATTTCACAGAATATGTACTAAACTATATATTTTTTTACAAATTCCAAGACAACTATTTTGGGAAATATTCTCAAATGTATTTTGTAACCCAGTTTATCTGAATATAAAATATTTGAGGTTGTTCTAAGGTGATATTTAATGTTTAGTGTTGTTTTTGAATTTTGTATATTTTTTTAAAATTAACTCATTTCCCTATACATGTTGGGGTCAAGTTCTTGTTTAATATTGTGCATATATTGCAACTTCCTATATTTCAGAATATGCTTCCATATACAAAATGTTAAGTCATATATTTTTTCTCTTTCTCGAGCTCCTGAATTGGTCATGGATTCCCAAGTTAGTGGACTTATAGATCCTCATATCCATATATATCGTCACAATATGAGCTCGACCGACCATCGTCCCTTTCAACACTTAGCCAATTATCTCACCGTGGGGTCCCGACTTAGCGCTATCGAATTCTTATGCCCTGTGTTTCGTTATATACATCTTACACCCAACACTTTCATGATATACATTTTGCACCCAACAGTTCCATGATTTACAATTCGACCTCGGACTCCTGGAACTCGCAAGCTTCACTATACCCAGTTTCACAAAATTTTTAAACCATTTATCATTCTCTTCAATCCTCGCCACATTCCCGCCCTTCCCAATGCACATTCATTATGCTTTTACTAGTGACAACTCAACACACATGTTCACTTATTGGCATTAATAAGAAAAAACCGCATTCAACCGCGATTTACAAGAGTCCAACCGACCGCTGTTTCTTTTCATACCTAGCCAATTCTATGGCTGTTGGTTCCCAGGTTGGCACAATCAAACTCTCATTCCCCGTGTTCCGTGATATACATCTTGCACCCAAAAATTTCGTGATCTACAATTCCATACTTAGTCAATTTTATGGTCGTTGGTTTTCGGGTTGGCGCTGTTATAAATCTTGCACTCAAAACTTCCGTGATCTACAATAATGTGATATACATATTGCACTGAAAACTTTCATGGTCTACAATTCCTCTAGCTTGTAAGCTTCACTCTACCCAGGTTTACAAATGTTTCAAAGCATTTATCGCTCCCTTCTATCCCTCCTACCTTCGGGCCCTTCCCAATGCACATTGATTATGCTTTTATTAGTGACAACTCAACACACATGTTCGAAAAAATTGGCATTAATATGCGAAAACCTCGAGGACATCTCCCACTAATACGCATTAAACAACGATTTATGGGAGCCCGAACGACCACCCTTCCTTTCCATACTTAGCCAATTTTATGGCCCTAGGTTCTCGACTTGGCGCTATTGAACTCTCATTCCATGCATTTTGTGATATAAATCTTGCACCCACAACTTTCGTGCTCTACAATTCCACCCCGTACTCGAACTCACAAGCTTCACTCTACCCAGGTTCACAAAAAGTTTCAAAGCATTTATCGCTCCCTTCCATCCCCACCACCTCCGTGCCCTTCCCAATGCACATTAATTATGCTTTGCTTAGTGACAACTCACCACACAAGTTCGAAAGTATTGGCATTAATAAGCGAAAACCTTGAGGACATGTCCCATTAAAACACATTAAACTGTGATTTACGTGAAAACCTCGAGGACATATCCCATTAATATGCATTAAACCGTGATTTACGGGAGTCCAACCGATCACCCTTTCTTTCCATACTTAGTCAATTTTATAGTCATGGGTTCTTGGGTTGGCGTTATCAAACTCTCATTCCTCGTGTTCTGTGATATACATCTTGCAACCAAAACTTCCATGATCTACAATTCCACCCCACACTCCTCAAACTCTCAAGATTTAAAAGTTTCAAATCATTTACTGCTCCCTTCCATCTCCACGACCTTCACGCCCTTCCCAATGCAGATTAATTATTCTTTGATTACTGATTAATAAGCGAATACCTCGAGGACTTCTCCCATTAAAACACATTAAACCGCGATTTACGTCAGATTATATTATTAGATATCTTCTTCACATGTTACGTTTCATATTACTTTATGGGAATATTCCATTTCATACTAATTGCTTTGTCCCTGCCATCTATTTCTGGGTAGATTCTTTTTCAATAACTGTAAAGTAAGATATAAGTTATATCTTAAATTACTATTCAATATAATTTCAATATAGATTTTAATATTTACAATTTTCTTATCATTTCATTTCTAAAAAACAATTGAACATAACTTTTAATTTAATTATTAAAGATATATTCTAATTACCCTTTACTTACCATACTGTTAATTTCTGTTTTTTTAACAATATTCCTCGTCTCTCCCCATCTTCCAAAAATCATCATCATGAATAATTATACGCTTCCAACTATCATCTCCATTCCCAAATCTACTTGGCAGGGACTAAGTTGCCACACAACACTTGTTTAGTTTGGGATGGAGTGGGTATATCAAACAAAATAATATGCACATATCATGAGAAGATCCATGGATGTCTTTATATATCGAAATGTCTCCATATATCGAATAAATAGTTCTTATTTATGTGACCTTTGTTTACCTCATACCTTGCTTGGCTTGTTGCTCCTATGATGAAGGTTGTAGTAGTTGTGATGGATCGATTGTTTCTTCCTTTACTTGTCCAAATACCATCTAGAGATAATGATAATGGGAGAATTATTCCAGCCAATGGAAGAAAAAATAGAGACCCTCGAACTCACAAAACCATGGGGAGAATGAATTCTAGAAGAAAACAATGGAATTGTTAAGAAATTCAAGCCTCCCTAACAAAGTGGTTTTTCATTTATAAAAATAAATCCCTGAATTTTAAGTCTAAACAACATAAGGCATAAGTTTGTATTAGATGGAGACATCATATAGCGGGTTAAGGGATCACCGACGGCAGAGGGGCAAGAGTTGTTGGGTGCAGGTGCCAGAGGTAGTGGGCTAGTGGAGAAAGAAACCTATGCATGTGAATAAGGATTCTAATTTGAGGTAAAGATCATGGAGCATTGAAAACAAACCCTTAAATATTGTTGGAAATCGTAAATAACTTTGTTAAATAGGTAGTATTGAGTGTTAGGATGTTCAGACACTTAGGAATTAATTGAGATCAACTTGGTCTAATGTGTCTTTAGGTAAAACATGTTTCTTTAGTGCATTTCTTTGGTATGCATTTGTAGTTATATGGTTTGACAATCATAATATGTTCTAGAGATAAAGTGATTCAACCATTCATATTCTCCTTGAAACCAACAATTATATTGATCTGTGGATTAACACCTAATTAGTCTATGATCTCTATTTAAAGAGCTGGAGGATCATTTCTTAATGATTGATTGTGAGAAACTCATATGTATAAATAAATAAATATCCTTTTGCATTAATATATTACCTCATGTGGTTGCATTGGGTTGGGTGATGGATTATTTCCCTCTTTAAAGGTTTTAACCACATAATACATTGGTGTATTGATCTTTGATTTGTTTTTGTGAGCGATTATTTAAGGTGTTCAACCTATGTGGAAACACCGTGTTTATTGAACACGGTATTAAGATCGTGAACCGTGTCACTGTATTCATCAAAGGACTTATAGTTTCTAATCTTTTTTAATATTCCTTTACTGAGAAAGTCATTTCATTGTGTCTAGAGCATTGCTTTCAATTGGAAGAACTTTTCATTTCACCAGAACAAACTTGTGTTTGCCCAAGAACTGCCATTTTTATTAAATGTAGAGATACATAATTTTATTATAGTTCTTAAATTTTATTTTTATACTATGTTAATATTTCATTTTTTTTTGTTTATATTTCCAATTTGTTACATTTTCAGTCTACACATGCTTTTTGTCGTGTGCCTTCTGTAATATCGACAAACCAAAAATAGAGTGAAAAGTGTTTTCTTTTCTACATATGTACTTTGCTTTGTGCTTTCTACAATCTTGAAAATTAGAAATAGAGAGAAAACTTGTAATTTTTAGTAGACTAACCGAGATCTAACCTTGATCCTGTAAAATTTTGGATTTGTTTTTCAAAATTTTGTTTGTTTTTGTGTGTCACTATGTTGAAGCATTTTGTAGGAAAAAATAAGGATTTTAGGGGTAAGCATGCATGTAACATCCCCGAATCCTTGCTAAGTCATGCTACCACAACATTTTTGCTTTGGTACCATTCTGTAACATGCCCAACTACTTAGTTGGGCCACATTACTACAAAATCAACTATCAGTTGATTCAAATGCGGAAATATAAACCACATGAGATACACACTCATGCAAATACCATTAATAATTAAACTCGTGAATACAATTGATTTAAACATGCATATCAATAATTAATGAACACAACAACATTCATATATAAAAAATACAGAGTAAATGCAACATTCAATTATAACATTAAAATTGTAAACACGGTAATTAAAATATTTATCTTTTAAAAATGATTTACACAATTGACTGTAGACAAATGGCATTCCTCCCAACCATAGGCTTTGTTGCACCAATTCTGTCTGCAACAAGCCACCCCCGAGCTGGGGCTATGAATCCAAAAGGACAGATAGGCTCCTATGGGTGTCTACAGTCCACTGTAATAACTCAAAACTCACTAAAAGCATAGCGACACAATTTCTACAACAATTCCAACCACCCAACTCTCTTCACCATCAGCTTGCACAACCCAAGGGATGAGATTTCTTTCTTTGCACTGTAGTCCCTCAAATAGTCTCTATCCCCTCCAGGGCTCCAACACAGACTAGTAAGGAATCTCTCTATTGGAGGGCTCCAAGAAATCTAGCTACAGCAGGAGTGCTCACACAACAAGCTCACTTGCTCTTAGGTATTTTTCTCAATAAAGAATCAATCACATGCATAACAAACTCATTTTCAACATAAATTTCAGCTTCAACAAGCTATCTTCAATACCCACCATGGCTGGCCACTCTTTCCCAATACTTTGCTCTAGTTTTCCTCACCTATTCAAGTTGTAAAAACTCTTCATGTTCCCTACTCAATTTTCCTCTTTTCCCATGCTTACTTGACTTTTACTTTTCCCCCAAAGGTGATTACACTCAACCCATGTTGTCATAATTGAGTGGGTTGACTTCCTCACTCAACATATTACACGAATTCAATGATTTGAGTGCTTAATAGGTCAAAGGAATAAGTAGCTAAATAAAAAACAGATTAATGAAGATGGATTAAGACTCAAAGCATATGAAAACTCCTCAAAAACCCCATTAATCCCTCGTCTCTTGTGGAATCATAGTCCCTCATTACTCTGGACATTACCTATCTATAGTAGTCGGTATATTTCATTTTATTATTTTCAATGTACAATGTTTATA
>ML795137.1:23969-68106 GCA_009831015.1 Picea engelmannii
TCGAAGAGGCTTATTATCTGAAATTATCTCTTTTTCAAGGCGTTGAGTACTTTTCCTGAGGTTTTTCTATGCTATATTGATGTTTGGTTCTTAACACAATCTCTTGGTCCCCTCAATTTGCACAACCCAAGGAAGTGTACCCCCTTCTATGCATGGCAGTCCCTCATGTTGTCTCACTCCCATTTTAAGGCTCCATCATATTTTGGACAAGAAGTCTTAGAGTTGTGGCTCCAGGAAATCCAGTTGCACCCAAAATGGAGTCTTTGTACACATATGTACAAATGTACATTTAGATTCCCTTAGAATCTGCAAAAAGTTGTGGCTATTGTTCCTACATGGCTTCTTCATGCTCCCATGTGGCATCTTTATGACCATAGTAGGTCCATTGAACCTTTACTAGGTTCATGGCTCGGTTCCTGAATACTTTGGATTTCTGGTTTAGTATGTGCACCGACTCCACCCAAAAGTCTCCTTCGTGCTCCACCTGGATCATAGTCCAATCAATCACATCGTTAGGATCAAACACATACTTCTTTAATATAGACACATGAAATACATTATGAACTCTCATGGATGAATGCAATGCAAACATGTATGCAACTAGGCCTATCCACTCTGGAACTTCAATTGGACCACAATATCTCGCTGCCAACTTTCAACAACTTCCTAATTTCAGTGAACTCCTTTTTGCCTTTAATTTCAAAAAAATATGCTCACCCACTCTGAATTCCCTATGCAATCTTCCTTTTTCAGCATAGTTTTTTTGTCTATCTTGTGCAGTCTTTAAATTTTGCTTTATTTTTACCATATGCTCTTCCATTTCTCTTAGCAATTTTGGCCCAATAATGGCTCTATTTGTTGGGTTATCCCAACTCACTAGTGTGTTGCATTTTTTGCAATACAAGGCTTCAAATGGGCTCATCTTCAATGATGTCTCATACCCATCGTTATAATTGAATTCAACCAAATGAAGATAATCTTCCCACTTGAAAGTCTTATCCATTACATACATTCTCAACACATCTTCAATTATCTAGTTGACCCTCTTTCTCTGCCCATCTGATCCTGGATGATAAGTTGTGCTAAAATTTACATTTGTTCCAAATCCTTTGAACAACCCTTTCCAAAAATTGGAATTGAACTTGGTATCTCTATCATATATGATTTTTTTAGGCACACCATGTAGCCTGGCAATTTCCTTCATATAAATTTCTGCAATGTTGGTTGTCGCATGTGTCATCATGAATGGTATAAAATGTGCAACCTTTCTAAGCTTGTCCACCACTACCATGATGGAATCATGTTGCCTCGTTATTCTAGGCAAATTAGTAATGAAATATATGTTAACAATCTCCCATTTGCACTCGAGAATGGACAATGTTTGTAAAAATCATGTAGGATGTTTATGCTCAGACTTTACCTTTTGACATTCCATGCATCCAACAATAAATTCAACGACATATTTCTTCATTCCAGGCCAATAATATTGGCCTCTTACTGCTACAATTATTTTCTTATATCCTGGATGTTCGGCATATGGCACATTGTGCATTTCTTTTAAGATTAAATTTCTCAATTCTTGAGAATTAGGAACATAGACTTTGTTCCTTTACAAGAGAATTCCATCCTCTTTCATTTTGAAATATTTATCTTTCTATTGTACATTACTCAGTTGTAAGCTTTCTTTAATTTGCACATAATGTTGGTTTGTTGTCACAACTTCTAAAATTTTGTCTTTTAAATCTAATTTGTACATGCCTATGGTTGCAACATGCATTACATGCACCCTTCTATTGAGTGCATCAACCACTTTATTCTCTTTCCCTCTAATATACTTGATGTCAAAGTCATATTCACTAATAAATTCCAACCATCTAGTTTGTGTGGCATTGAATGTTGGTTGTCCAAACAAATATTTCAGACCACTATGGTTTGTTCTCGGCTCAAATTTTATGCCCATGAGATAATGCCTCTACATTTTTAAGGCATGAACAATGACTACAAGTACCAAAACATGGGTAGCATAATTTATTTCATGCTCTTCAAGTTTCCTTGACTCTAACATTTGACATGCCCATTTTGGACAAGGACTCCACCAAACCCTTCCTTGCATGCATCTGTGCACACAATAAAATCCTCATCTAGATCAACAACCTTCAAAATAGGTGCACTGGTTAATAAATCTTTCAAGTGTTGGAAGTTCTCTTCACACTTGGTATTCCATTCTAATTTTATTCTTTTCTTTTGCAAAGAAGTGATTAGATGTGCAATCTTGGAGAAACCTGCAATGAACCTCATGTAGTAACCAACTAGACCAAAAAATGATCTAACTTATGAAATATTCTTTGGTGCTAGCCAACTTTTGATTTCTTCAATCTTTTTTATATATACTGCTATGCCATTCTCTGAGACAATGTGGACCAAGTAATGTATTGTTTTTTGAAAAAAAGTGCACTTGCTCAACTTGGCATACAATTTGTGTTCTCTCAACACTTGTAGCACCATTCTCAATTGTTGTTCATGCTCCTCCTCTATCTTGGAATAGATAAGAATATCATCCAAGACGACAATGAAAAATTTGTCCAGGTAATCTCTGAACACTCCATTCATTAAACACATAAAAGGAGCTGGTGTATTAGTCAACCCAAATGGCACCACTACAAATTCATAGTGACCATACCTTGTCTGAAAGGCTATCTTGCTAGTATCTTCTTCTCGAATTCTTACTTGATGATAACCTGATCTCAAGTCAATCTTAGAAAATATATTTGATCCCTTCAACTGATCAAAGAGATCATCAATCCTTGGAAAAGGATACTTGTTCTTTACTGTAACCTTAATTAGTTGTTTGAAGTTGATACATAGCCTTAGATTTCTTCATTTTTCTTCACAAAAGGAACTTGGGCACCCCAAGGAGAAACATCTGGGCATATGTACCCCTTCTTCAACAACTCTTCCAACTATGGTGTGATCATTGGATAGAGAGTCTTGGACACTGGGTAGATCTAGGAATCAAATCAATAGAGAAGTCAATGTCTCTCTTTGGTTGTAATCCCGACAATTCTCAAAACACATCTTCATATTCCTTCAAGACTAAATAGTATTCAAAATTTGGCACTTCATCCTTGGATGGCTCTTCCATATGCACTACATATATTTGACACCCTTTTCTAAAACTTCTTTTCAGGTGTAATGTTGAAATCTCTCTAACATATATAGAGCTTGGAATACCTTGAACTGTCCTTGAATTTCCTTCCTCATAAAGACATATGAAAACCTTTTTGTAGCAATCCAAGACAACATGATTCTTTTCCAGTTAATCCATGCCAATCAAGCAGTCATATAACCCAAGTGATATGATGTTCAAATCAACCATAGTGATGACTCCATTCATGATCATTGCACAATCTTTGATAAAATCATTGATTCTTCTCTTGGTTCTTGTGGTTAGCTGAACCAACCAAGACTTTTCATGTTTACATATCTTTAATTTAGATTTTTCAACCACATTAGGATCTATATAGCTATGAGTAGCTCCATAATCAATCAAAATGGCTATGGGTTGATTATCAATCTTACCTTCCACCTCAATCATGTAGGATTGATAGTTTGCTTGTCTATTTTCCAAAGCTGCATAAATCCTTGGCCCACTCCTTCCCTTTCCTTCCACTATATCAACTTCTTGAAGGTTATGCATAGTCCTCATCCTATCTCCTTTATGAGGACAATATTTATACATGTGGTCTCCATCACATCCCCAACTCCTTCTGGGTTGTTGTCTTGGCCTTTTCCCATAGGAATATGTCATAGTGGGTTCATTTTATGCTTGTTTCCCTTGCCTATATTAATATGAACTGTTCCCGAAGAAAGGTGGCTTGAATCCTTTCTTCCTCTGATACATCTTTCCTTTCTTTTCGTTATCCCATGCTTTTTAAAAAGCTGGTCTTCCCTTATTCTGGTCATAAATATACTTTGCTTTTCTTGTGGCTTCTTGCAGTGCCTTGGGCTCATCAAACTGAATTTAATCAATGTAGAAAGAAGGTATCCCACTAAAAAATCATTGGATTTTAACCTTCTAATCCCTTATGTAGCCAACATACCTCAACAATTAAAGGAACCTCCTCTCATACTCATCCATTGTCATGCTTCCAAGATTGAGTTCAAAGAACTCTTTCATCTTCTTGTCATAATAATGTTCTGACAAGTATTTCTTCTAAAAATACTTTTTGAACTACCTCCATGAGATCCTCTTCTCATCAACGTGTTTAACCTGCTTGAGTTGGTCCCACCACATTTATGCATTTCCTTGAAAATGGTAGGTTGCAATTTTGGCTTCTACATTTGATGAATAATTGTGCAATTAGAAATATTTCCTCACCCCCAACAACCATGCTTTTGCATCTTCATATTTCATATGATCACCATAAAAGTAGGAGGCTTAATCTTCCTAAGATCTCCTTGCAAATAATCTACCTCAGACCTCCTCCTCTAATTTCTGATAAGGGACACACTTGGGATACTCTTTGACCTTGAACGTGCATATGCTCTTCTAGTTTAGTGTCCTGGTGAACTATGATGTCTGCTAACACTCCTTGATTTCTTAGATCCCCCATGGTCATCCCTCCTATCATGAGATCTGGATGCTTCCACTTGCCTGACACTGATTGCTTTCTTAGTGTCATAATCTTTATTTCTATTTTTTTACTGGGGGAATCGACAACCCACGGTTCTCGTACTCGCGTGACACGTGGTCGATACCCGTCTGCTACCACTATAACCCTAAGTGCACCACACAACCCGCAAGCATGGAGCACAAGTAAATCAGGGTGAGAATCGAACTTGAGACCTCCTTTACATATTTCCTTCCATTTACACGACACTTGCCAATCGGTCTACACCCTCGCGGGCAGTGCCATAATCTTTATTGAATTGCCTCTACAACATATTAATACTTGGTAGTAGCTCTTATTGAGATCTTATCATCCTTTCATTGTCTGCTCTATAACTTTGCACTTCTTTCTGTGAGATTCTCATAGTTTTAACCAACTCCACAAACTCTACTTTGCTTCTATGTCCATTGGACTCGATCTCCGCATTTTCCAGACTGATATGTAAACATTTGATTTCATCCTCATGGCTATAAGATCCTTGGGCATCCTCCATGTCCTTAGTCCTCATATAGGAATCAATTATGTTATGCATGTACCTCTAATTTTGCAAAAATGTGCATGCAACAACTATTGTTAGAATTATGCATATTGTAAACTATTTCATTAATTAGGTTATCAATCATCCTTCATCTGATTTTATAGAGAAAACATATGCACTTATATAAATTATGATCCATTAGACATAATCTATTTTGAATCAACTTTCCAATAGTTGTACTCAAACCTCATTCTGAGTTTTGGGGAGCCCGACTTCTTTTTGTAAAGAAGAAAGATGGAACCGAGGTTGTGTATTGATTTCAGAGAGCTAAATAAGGTCACCATAAATAACACATATCCTTTGCCAATAATTGATTATTTGTTTGATCAGTTGAAAGGAGAAAGATTCTTTTCAAAGATTGACTTGAAATCAGGCTATCATCAAGTGAAGATAAAGCAAGATGATATCAACAAGACAACATTCAAACCAAGATATGGGTATTATGAATTCACGGTAGTGCCATTTGGACTATGAAATTCCCCAATAATTTTTATGTGCCTAATGAATGGAGTGTTCAGAAAGTACCTGGACAAGTTTGTAATTGTGTTCCTAGATGATATACTTGTTTACTCTAAGTCAAAAGAGGAACATGACCAACATTTAAGAATGATGTTACAAGATTTAAGAGAGCATAAATTGTATGTTATGCTAAGTAAGTGCATCTTTTATCAAAATATGATTCACTACTTGGGGAATATCATTTCAACAGAAGGGATAACAGTGGATACTGAGAAGATAGAGGCCATTAGAGGATGACCAACACCAAGAAATGTTACAGAGGTCAGATCATTCATGGGTTTTGTCAGTTATTACCGAAGATTCATAAAAAGATTCTCAAAGATTGCAAGTCCAATCACTTCTTTGCAAAAGAAGGGAGTGAAATTTGAATGGACTCCCAAGTGTGAAGAGAGTTTTCAACAGTTAAAGGAAATATTGACAAGTGTGCCAATATTGAAGATTGCATATCTGGATGAAGGTTTTGTTGTGTGCATTGATGCATGTAAGGAAGCGCTCAGTGGAGTCCTTAGTAAAAAAATTCATGTGGTATGCTATGAGTCCAAAAAATTAAAAGAGCATGAGAGGAATTATGCTACACATGACTTGAAGTTAGCAACAATTGTACATGCATTAAAAATGTGGAGACATTATCTCGTGGGCAAGAAATTTGAGCTAAGAACATACCACTGTGGTTTGAAGCATTTATTTGGACATCCAACATTAAATGGCAGACAAACTAGATGGATGGAATTTCTAAGTGAGTATGACTTTGAAATTAAGCATATAAAGGGCAAGGAAAATCAAGTGGTTGATGCACTTAGCAAGAGAACTCATGAAGTGCATGTTGTTGCCATTAGCATGTACATGAATGATCATTGCAGTAGCAAATTCGGATCAGTGGTATCTAAAAATAAAAGAAACATTACAACAAGGTCATTTTGAGCAGAAATTTAATTTCTATGAGATAAAAGAAGATGGAGTTCGCATGTACAAAGGAAAATTATATGAGTCGAATTCCAATGAGTTGAAAATGTAGTGCTAAAGGAAATGAATAATGTGCCATATGTCGGGCACCTAGGATATCAAAATAAAATTGCAGTTGTGAGAAACCAATACTTTTGGTCGGGAATGAAGAAACAAGTGGCTAATTACATAGCCAAATGTCTAGAATTTCAGAAGGTAAAGATTGAGCATAGGCATCCAACAGGGTTATTGCAGCCATTATCCATTCCAGAATGGAAGTAGGGAGTAGTTACGGTCAATTTTATTACAAATATTCCTAGAACAATGAAGTAGCATGATTCCATCATGGTAGTGGTGGATAAATTAACTAAGGCAACACATTTTGTTTGAGTGAAGACTACACATAAGGAAACAACTATTGTAGAAATCTACATGAAGGAAGTTTCTAGGCTACATGAGGTGCCTAAGGCAATAGTTTCAGACATAGATCCAAAGTTTACTTCAAATTTTTGGAAGGTTTTGTTCAAGTGATTTGGGACAAATCTAAATCTTAGTACAATGTATCATCCAGAGTCAGATGGGAAAACAAAGAGGACTAATAGAATAATCGAGGACATGCTTAGAATCTATGTGATGGACCAACCATTAGAGTAGGGATATTATATTCATTTAGTTGAGTTTTCTTACAATAATGGGTATTAGGCCTCATTGAAAATGAGTCAATTTGAAGCATTGTATGACAAAAAATGTAAGACACATGTGAGTTGGGATAATACAACAGATAGAGTGGTTGTTGGGCCATATTTGTTAAAGGAAATGGAAGAGCAGATGAAAAAGATCTAGCAGAATTTAAAGGTCGCCCAAGATAGGCATAAAATCTATGCAAAAAAGAATAGAGTGTTGTTATAGCCCTAAAGTGCCCTATCCATGCATACACGGCCTTAGCCCTCTTACTTGCATACTTTTCCAAAGCACTACTGAGGAGCTCTTCTTAAAAAACCATTTTTTGGAGCATGTATGTGCCTTGCACCACTATAGCCCGCGTACATACGCTTGATGCATGCTAGAAAACCTGCATACATATGCTTGCTGCATGCTAGAAAACCTACATACATACGATTGCTACACACTAAACAACCCATGTATTCTTGCAAAAGTTGCAAAAATTAAAAAGTTGTAAGGAATTCAGTGAAATTCACAGGCTATTGGAGGTTTCCCAACCAATTCACTTGCTATGGCTCGTCACCCAACTGAATAACCATCCTTTTGTCATATAAAAGGAGGTGTTGGGGTCTCATTTCACATCCAAGCATAAGAACAGTGAAACTCTGTCCAATTTCACTTCCCTTCCTTGCCCAAGTTTTTGCTACCTTTTGTGAGATATTGCCTCAACATTCCCTCATCAACCCCTTCTTCCTCCATTCAATCCATTCCCTTCCCTTGAGGTGATCAAAATATTGAGAGAAGAGGCCTACTGAAGGTGCACTTGGAGCATTGTAAAGAGGAGCCTTGACAAGGTTCGCGGAACGGTGGCCGACATAGATTGTAAGTTTCAGTCTTTGTTTGATGAATAAAAGAATCTCTTTTCCCTATTCCAAATGATGATGTTTTGTGTATTTTCTTTGATTTATACTTAGCATTTGATATCTAAACCTAACTCATGAATAGAAATAACATGCTTGTAGTCCTTGTTTGCTTATTTTTGGATGCAGGTCAGACTTGGGAGGAGACTTGCAGTCGTTGGAACTACAGAGCTTGAGGAGATCATCACTAGATGTGGGATAAAAGGTACAGTTACTGATCTTCTCTCTTATTGCTTTCTTTTCATTCGTTTTGGTATGTTTGGGGTAGAGTAGAAAATAGATATGGTCATTCGCCCTGTCTATATATTAAACCTCGGTATAGTTAAAGGGGGGATTTTCCTGCTAGCAGAACTAATGACCATACTGGGGATCTCTCTAGGGTTTTTTAGGGGGTTTTGGGTTGATTGATTGGTTTGTTTTCCTTTTGAGTTTCAACCAAGTTTACTGAGTCTGTCAAGGGGTTCTGGTCACCTCCAGGGTGCATACCAGTTGTTCATGCCCTATAAGACTTCATATTCTCTTTATTTTTGAAAAGACACAGAGGTGTACGCGCCCTGTCTTGGGTCAGCCTGAGTACATACGCGCTCTGCACAGTAAATAACCCGCGTACATACGCAAGTTGCCGATGCAATAGCCCACGTCTCTGTTTCATGATTTTTTTTTAACAAAGAGGGAGTTTGCCTCTTTCTTGATAGAAATTCACACTTCTGAGGGATTTCTTGAATCAACCAGAGTCTTTGTCTGTGGCCATAGCTTGGGTATAGGTTCTAGTTTACTTAGTCTTCTCGTGTTTACCCTAAAAGGTTTTGAACAAGATGTTGAGTCTTATATCCGTCTTTTTGGTTTCTTGGTTGAATCCTTGCGATCTGTAGTGGGCTAAGGGTATTTTCCAGTCTTGTTTTTAGTTTTATTTTTGTCCTTTTTTACTTGGTTTGAAAAAAAAAAGTTTACTTCAATTTTTCTCTTAAAAGCGGTTAAAAAAAAAGAGAATTTCAATTTCTTGCATTTTAGTTCGGTAAAGTAGTTAAAGTTGTTATTTGCAAAAAGGAAAAAGAATCTTTATTTCCAAGTTCTTTTGATTTCCTGAAACATAAGTAGTTTATAGTCAAGCGAAAGCAATTTTTARGATTTCTTTACAAGATCTTGAAATATCAATTAAGAAAAGTTGAGTATAAAAAGAGTTAGTTACTAGCTTTGCTTTTAAATTCGAAGTAATTTTGCTTTCAAGTGCTTTAATTTTCTCCTCCTTTTTCATCTYGTTATAACAYCATTAGTTTCACTACCRTACCTTTTTAGTAAATCAAGCCTTAAAAATAACGCCTAATCTAAAATACATTAGACTTTTATGTTTGTAGGATACACAAACTAGTTTAGGGTTTTAGGGCCTTGAATTAGGTGTGAAGAGGAAACTCTTCAAGGCCACTTCAAAACAAACATTGGAGTCTGAGTTAGGGAGTGCTTTAAGTCCAATGTTGTAAGAGTTATCTGGGACCCCCCTCTAACACATGGGATAAACATGAGGTCGCATGAGGAAAGGCAACGAAGATAACCCCTCTAAATCTGTACTGAACGTAGTGGGGATTTTATATTGAGGGTCTTTCTCGGGAACAATATCGACTGCATTTGCCTACAGAGCTTCGTGGACCTCGAATCTATTCGAGATTCTCTATTGTATTTCGAACCATTTTATTTCGATACCCTCGATAGGCTTCCGACTTGTTATCCTGCTCATTATGATCTTCCCGACTGTCGACTGTACCCACCTAGTAACTCACTGCGAATTGACAACCTAGTTGCCCATATTTTATGGACTTACACAGGTGACTGCGGGTGTATATCGCGGTACCTAGGGTGGACGTCGGATTAGGCTTCACAGAGTATACCCGGAGGGTGCTTCCATGTTCGAGTTACTCTTACACTGGCTAGTTGCTCTAGTGTAGATTGGCGTAACTATCCTTCCTACTAGATAGTTGACTACTTGATTTGTCTTTAGGAAACTTTTTAGTGTGTGATTTGTGTTCAACGCTAGTCAAGCCTTACTATGTCGATTGATAATTTCACAAAGTGGAAGATAAACAACTTCTCTGGTCGTGAAGGATTCAAGGCCTGTCACCGGTTACTTTGGAGCCACCTCCGCCACTGTTGCGATGAAGACTTGACCAAGAAGGGTCGTTCGAAGCGACCGAGCCACAAGAAACTGTGCTTGAGCTTACTCCGCCGGGAGACTTTCTGACTCCAGAGGAACCTACCATTTTTTACCTTGAGGTAGAGGCTCTCAGGGAAACTAACCCTCCGATCACCAACTTGTCAGCGTCGATCTTGATTCAGATTGTCCCTTCTGAGGTGACACCTTCTGAGCACCAACTAGTCCTATGAGAAACAATGGAAACAAATGTTTCTACTTCGTCTAGGAGTCCTCATACTCTCGTTACAACTACTATTGCATTCGACATCATACCTCAACAAGGTAGGATGTCATACTTCTACCCATATTCCATATCCAATTGATTTTCATTTACTCTGTCTATATTTATTCCACTGGTTTGCAACTCTTCTGTTTTTTTTCCTTAGATACTGCATATCTTCTTGTATATTAACTTATCTTCATGTCAATTGTATTTTCTGTGCCGCTACCTTGAAATAAATAAATTTGTACTCCATGTTTTTTTCATGTGTTCCTACATAGCAACTTGCCTTCATGTCCATTGTATTCTCTGTATTGCTACATTGAAAAAAGAACATACTAATTGAACACGAGGATGGAGCCTTATGTGCCACAGCTAAGAAAGTTGGAGTACAATATTTCAAAAGGTATGACTACAATGGTGCCACGAGAAATACAATGTGTATGCCTAATTCACATCCATATCGAGTATGAACAATATACACATGTTCATAGCCACTGTTTTAGAAGTGACATGGGCACGAGCAATGAACCATTGCAAACATCAGTACAACAACAATGTCGAAGGTAAGGATTCATAGATTACGCTTTTGCTATGTTTTTGAAACAAATATCCACAATTATTTATTGTTCCATGCCATGGTAAATATGTTTATGTCATTTACACCACATGTTTTTTAGTTCACAAGAACTATCGACAAGTACAAGTGAAACCTCCATCATAGTACAAGGTCTAGAGACTAAGAGGTATGGTTACAAAACTTTGATCTGCATACATTGTCCAATTTGTGCATATATTGAAGCTTGTCATATTTTAGAATATGCTTGCATGTAAGAATGCCAAGTCATATATTTTGTCTATTGCTTGTTCAAATAGATATAAACAACATCTCTTTTAACTTGAACCAGGGCCTATTGAGTTCCAACTATATTTCATGGCTGATAATGTTTTTCCCATAGTTGATGTGTTTCTATCGCTTGATAATTACCAGACTAAGTGTTGTTGTGTGAGGCATACAATTATTTTCTCCTTTTCTTTTTCCTCTTCTATACTTACATGTTTTTCCCTTTTCTTCTTCCCCTCTATTATTTGTTTCTGGTTCTATACTTAGTCGCATATCTATGCTCGCGGGTTCCCGGGGTGGCAGAGTGAGAAATTCTATATCCATCTATATCCTCACATCACGAGTCCAACCGACCACCGTCCGTATCCATACTTAGCCAATTTTATGGCTGCGGGTTCCTGCACAGGTGCCATCGAACTCTCATGCCACATGTTTGGGGTATACATATTGCACCCAAAACTTTGGTGATGTACAATTCGACCCTAGACTCCTCGAACTCCCAAGCCTCACTCTGCCTATGATGAATTCGTCTAAATGCTTGCATATAAGAATGCCAAGTCATATATTTTGTCTACTGCTTGTTGAGATAGATATAAACAACATCTCTTTTATCTTGAACCAAGGTTTGTTGAGCTCCAGCTATATTCCATGGCTGAGAATGTTTTTTCCATAGTTGATGTGTTTCTATCACTTGATAATTATCAGACAATGTGTTGTTGTGTGAGGCATAAAGTTCTTTGCACCCTTTCTTTTTCCTCTTATATTCTTACCCATTCTTCCCTTTTCTTCTTTCCCTCTATTATCTGTTTATGGTTATATACTTAGTCACATATCTATGCTCGCGGGTTCCTGGGGTGGCAGAGTGAGAAATTCTATATCCATCTATATCTTCACATCACGAGTCCGACCGACCGCCGTTCATTTCCATACTTAGCCAATTTTATGGCCCCGGGTTCCCGCGTAGGCGCTATCGAAATCTCATGCCCTGTGTTCGGGTATACATCTTGGACACAAAACTTCGGTGATCTACAAGTTGACCTTGGACTCCTTGAACTCGCAAGCTTCACTCTACCTACGATAACTTCGTCTGATCACCCCGCCTTTCCATACTTAAGACCAAGTGTTGTTGTGTGACGTACAAAGTTCTTTGCTCCCTTTCTTTTTCCTCTTCTATACTTGCCCATTTTTCCCTTTTCTTCTTCCCCTCTATCATCTATTTCTGGTTCTATACTTAGTCTCATATCTATGCTCGTGGGTTACTGGGGTTGCAGAGTGAGAAATTCTATATCCATCTATATCTTCACATCATGAGTCTGACCTACCACTGCTTGTTTCCATAGTTAGCCAATTTTATGGCCGTGGGTTCCTGGCTAGGCCCTATTGAACTCTCATGCCTCGTGTTCAGGGTATACATCTTGCAGCCAAAACTTTGATGATCTACAATTCAACCCAAGACTCCTCGAATTTGCAAGCCTCACTCTACCTATGAGATTGTTGAAATAGATATAAACAACATCTCTTTGGACTTGAACCAGGGTCTGTTGATCTCCAACTATATTTCATGGCTGAGAATGTTTTTCCCATAGTTTATGTGTTTCTATCGCTTGATAATTATCAGACTAAGTGTTGTTGTGAGAGGCATAAAGTTCTTTGCTCCCTTTATTTTTCCTCTACTATACTTACCGTTTTTTCCCTTTTCTTCTTCCCTTTTGATACCTGTTTTTGGTTCTATACTTAGTCACATTTCTATGCTCGCGGATTCCCGGGTGGCAGATTGAGAAATTCTATATCCATCTATATCTTCATATCACGAGTCTGATCGACCGCCGTTCGTTTCCATACTTAGCCAATTTTATGGCCATGGGTTCTTGGGTAGTCGTTATAGAACTCTCATGCCCCGTGTTCGGAGTATATATATTTCGCCCAAAACTTGGGTGATCTACAATTCGACCCCAGACTACTCGAATTCGCAAGCCTCACTCTACCTACGATGACTCCGTCTGACCGCCCCACCTTTCCATACTTAGTCGATTTTTCAAATTTTCACGGGTTCACAGACTCCCAGCTTCACAAAAGTTTCAAAGCATTTTTCGCTCCCCTTCATCCCCGCCACCTTCGTCCCTTCCCTGTGTACATTAATTATGCTTTTACTAGTGACAACTCACCACATATGTTCGAAAAGATTGGCATTAATAAGCGGAAAGATCGAGGACATCTCCCATTAAAATGCATTAATGGGAAAATATTATGGAATCTGATGAATTTTTTTGTGTCAATCTTGAATTGGCAAAAACGTTTTGGTTATTTTAGTTTTTTTAAGGCATCATTGTAGCAAGAATGCAATATTGTGCTAGCCCATTGTCATCTACAAAGGTGTTGACATGATGTCCCTCTTTAGTATTGTGCATATATTATAGCTTGGCATATTTGAGAATATGCTTGCATATGAAAATGTTAATGGACCCTTCAAATTTGAACATGGTTTGCATTTTGGCCACAAAAAATACTAATAAAATAAAATAATATGAAGAGTGTTTAAGTAAATATAAACAAATTATCTTTTAACTTGAACCTGATTTTGTCGAGCTCTAGGTATATTACGTAGCTGACAATGTTTTTCCCATAGTTAATGTTTATGGACGCGAGTTCCCAGATTGGTGCTATCAAACTCTCATGCCCCATGTTCCATGATATACATCTTGCACCCAAAACTTTCATTATCTACAATTCGACCCCAGACTCCTCGAACTCCCAAGCTTCACTCTACCTATGATGAGTTTGTCTTGGTCCTTTTGACCACCCCGCCGTTTCATACTTAGTCGATTTCCCCACCACCTTCACACACTTTCCCAATGAAAATTGATTACACTTTTATTAGTGACAATTCACCACACAGGTTCGAAAAGATTGGCCTTAATGATCGAAAAGATCGAGGACATCTCCCATTAAAATGCATTAAACCAAGATTGACGGGAGATTATATTATCATCCTCCAGTGTTCATTCTAAATACTATCACACAATTATTATCACATGTAGCAATACAAACAAATCTTCATGAAAACATTAGCTTTTCTCACAGGCACCCCAGTCGCTTCAAGCGAGCGATATTTGGATCCATCAATTAAACCTCCCTATTATCGAATTGGCAGAGATCAATATTATGGCATCTGATTTTTTAATTTTTTTTGTGGATCTTGAGCTTGGAAAAATTGTTATTTACTTTGGTTTTTTTAAGGCATTATACCCCGCCTTCCCATACTTAGTCAATTCTTCACCTCCTGTTGTCACAGATTCGTGGGTTCCCAGGCTCCCAGGTTCACAAAAGTTTCGAAGCAGTTTTCGCTCTTGTCCATCCCTGCCACCTTCGCATGCTTCCCAATGCACATTAATTATACATTTATTAGTGACAACTCACTAGACACATCCAAAAGATTGACATTAATAGGAGAAAAGGTCGAGGACATCTCCCATTAAAACGCATTAAACCAAGATTTACGAAAGATTATATTATCATGCTCCAACGTTCATTTTAAATACTATCAGGAGAAAAGGAACGTTCTCATCACTTTATGGCTGCATCTTGACAACATTTCTATGGAGATACCCTGAATATTTTCGGGCACGAGGACCAGAGTTTTCAGTGGTCCAGAGCTTAGGACTACTACTCGTCCTCTTCTGCCCATAAGGAAGTTATCTAGACATCTGGAATTGCATGAGCAGGTTGTGTCCCCAAATTTTTTGACTGTAAGGAGTTGCTCACCTGATGCACCGAAAACTATATTCTGGACCAACGGATTATCTAGTTGCGGGACCATTCCCGAGTCTCCCTATCGCCTCAAGTATTTCAAAAGATGTTAAGACTTCTTGACCCAATGCCTACTTTCAAGGCGAAAATTGCAGAGAATTCTTAAAGAAGCATGATAATGAATTGGATCTCTTGCCGAAGTTCTTAGAGAATCTAACGGTCAGTCCTGGGAACATGACCAGATTACAGGTTAGTGCATTTAAAAACCCTTTCAGGGAAATTGCATGGTTTTTCACGAGGATAACGGGACAAGAAAGTACAACCAACATCTCTCGGATGATTCTATATATTTTGTATTTTATGGTGAAGGAACAAGCCATCTTCCATTAGGGAAAATTGATTTCCATTAACATCTCTTCCCAGTTATTGCAATACACAAGGCATAAGAAATTCTTTATGCCATCTTATTTAATTTTCGCGGTGGCGCATCGCTGTCCATTCCTGGATAGGAAGGGAACACTAGAAGAAATGGAGAACTATATTGTTATAAGGATTTTTGGGTCCAAACAAAATCCTTGCTTCCTTCCATGTCACATATCTAGTACAATGTTTTTCGCTGAAATAGTAAAGCAGTACACCTACTAGTTGCATTTTTTCAATGAAAAGAGAAAAAGTCAATTCATCCCTCTCCCTTGGAAAGTCGAGGATTTCATAGTGAGGAATATGAACAAGATTGATTGTTTCGTGGGCCACTTCCACAACTTCAATTTGAAATGTGCTGAAAAAGTAAAAGGGTTCGACCTTGATGGTATTTTTGTAGAACACCTATTGGCTGTCGGTTTCAACAGTTCTTTCACTGGAACTATCCTAAATGAGGACGAAGATAATGCCTCAGGAAGTCCTGCTCGTGACACCGACAACCTCGAGACAATACTCAACACCAATGATTCGTACAAGCACAAATGAAAAGGCCCGGGTGAGAAAAGTGCCCAATCCCTGACCGCCACACCCAAGACTACAACATCTCGGAGCAACACTCTAATGGCCTACCCAAGTAAGAAAGTCACACACAGTTCTTTAGGCGAAGGAGGAGAAAAGAACCCTCCCTTCGGCAAAATTGAAAGTTCTCACAAACTTTTCACGAGCAAAAAACGAAAAAAATAGTGCAAGAACAAGAGGGACCGAGGGGAGAAATTGATATCCATGATCTCTCCCTCGAAGATACAGAACTAGAAATTGACATTAACAAAATGTTCCCCGATGATGACCAACTAGAGAGCACTGCTCTGCATAATCCTGAGATGGAAATAATTTGGACTGATACCTTGGAAGAAGAAGAGTCTTTTGCATTTCAGAGCATTGTTTTTTACAGTGAATGCAAAAAATTGGTTATTTAAAAGAGAGATGTAAAGAATAAGAAATGGAAATCTTGTTCAGAGATGAAACTATGGAACATGCGTCCTTCCTATATCTCCCATATACACCAAGCAACTGGATATTCTCTAGACAACTCTATTAGTGGCCTTGATGTGGAGAACGTCAGGTTAAAAGAGCGAATCAAAGAATTGGAGGGAGCTCTAATGCCTCTTCTATTGTTTGCTACTCCTCTGGAAAATATCGGCTCCACCACACCCGTGACAAAGTTAAAAGGATCAACAAGCCTTCTCACATAAGCCCAAGGTTATGTGGAAAATATTATAAAGAGAAGAATGGAATTGATAACAAAAGCTTGGGAAATGTCAAAGAGTATGGTCTCTTTTGGAACAAGAGCTCATAATTTTCATGAGTATCTGCAAGCAGATCTCAAGAACGAGCAAGGTTTCTACCTCGATGCAGTTGTACCATTTGGTGTTAAAGTTACTGGTATGACGGAATTCAGAAGAAGAGAGGAGGATATCCCTTGTTCGGATCAAATAGAGCAACTAAACGCATGCTGAAAAGAAAAGGTAAAAAGCCTGAATGGTATCGTTCAAGCATGTAGCCGGACCATATCTAGAAGAGACAAACTATTCAAGAAGATAACTCAGATAGATATAGCTGGCAACACCAATGAATTCCAAGACCCGAAATTGATATTCAACTCATTGTTTTTAACCAAGCAAGCATTTGATGATCAAGTTCAGATCTATAAAAGACTGTCATTTGAAAATTTCTATGGCATTCTTGAATATGGTGAAGATGACGTGAAAAAATGGCTAGTCGGTTATTCGATTAAAAACCAAGATATTCAAGAACCATTGCACAACCTCTCTATTGATCTAAGGGAATTGGAAAGTGAATTCTTCAATATAAAAATCTGGCATGAAATCAACGTGGTGCCCACGAGGAGCTACATTGAAGAGTGGTTCAAAAAGGTTAACAAGATTACCAATGAAGGGCAAAGGACGCTTCACACGGTTCCCATAACTGCCGAGGAAATCCACAAAAGGACATCAACGAGAAAATGACAAAGCATGGGACACCATCATAGTAAGTTGATATTGATCACATTCTTCTGTCTTTGTCGATGTCTTCATCCAATTACTCTATCTCTTTAAATAAAAAGCTTTAATCAAGGACTGTAAATTTTCTCTTTCTTCTTGCCAGGTCTTGTTGTTTTCCATCGCCGACTGCTGTTGCTTTTCATACCTAGCCAATTCTATGGCCGCTGGTTCTAAGGTTGGCACAACCAAAATCTCATTCCCCGTGTTCCGTGATATACATCTTGCACCCAAAACTTATGTGATCTACAATTCCATACTTAGCCAATTTTATGGCCGTCGGTTCCCGGGTTGGCGCTATTATAAATCTTGCACTCAAAACTTCCATGATCTACAATTCCGTGATATACATCTTGCACTAAAAACTTTCATGGTATACAATTCCTCCATCTTGCAAGCTTCAGTCTACCCAGGTTCACAAATGTTTCAAAGCATTTATCGCTCCCTTCCATCCATGCTACCTTTGTGCCCTTCCCAATGCACATTGATTATGCTTTTACTAGTGACAACTTAACACACATGTTCGAAAAAATTGGCATTAATAAGCGAAAACCTCGAGGACATCTCCCATTAATATGCATTAAGCCACGATTTATGGGAGCCTGACCGACTGCCCTTCTTGTCCATACTTAGTCAATTTTATGGCTCTGGGTTCCCAGCTTAGCGCTATCGAACTCTCATTTCCTGTGTTTCGTGATATACATCTTGCACCCAAAACTTCCATGCTCTACAATTCCACCCCGCACTCAAACTCACAAGCTTCACTCTACTCGGGTTCACAAAAAGTTTCAAAGCATTTATCGCTCCCTTCCATCCCCGCCACCTTCGTGCCCTTCCCAATGCACATTAATTATGCTTTTCTTAGTGACAACTCACCACACAAGTTCGAAAGGATTGGCATTAATAAGAGAAAACCTCGAGGACATGTCCCATTAAAACACATTAAACCGTGATTTATGTGAAAACCTCGAGGACATCTCCCATTAATACGCATTAAATCGTGATTTACGGGAGTCCAACCGACCACCCTTTCTTTCCATACTTAGCCAATTTTATAGTCGCAGGTTCCCGGGTTGGCGTTATAAAACTCTCATTCCTCGTGTTCCATGATATACATCTTGCAACCAAAACTTCCGTGATCTACAATTCCACCCTGCACTCCTCGAACTCGCACGATTTAAAAGTTTCAAAGCATTTATCACTCCCTTCCATCTCCACCACCTTCACGCCCTTCCCAATGTAGATTAATTATTCTTTGATTACTAATTAATAAGCGAATACCTCGAGGACATCTCCCATTAAAACACATTAAAACGTGATTTACGTCAGATTATATTATCAGATATCCTCTTCACATGTTATGTTTCATATTACTTTATGGGAAGATTCCATTTCATACTAATTGCTTTGTTCCTGCCATCTATTCCTGGGTAGATTCTTTTTCAATAAATCTAAAGTAAGATATAAGCTATATCTTAAATTACTATTCAATGTAATTTCAATATAGCTTTTAATATTTGCAATTTTCTTATCGTTTCATTTCTAAAAAACAATTGAACATAACTTTTTAATATTTTTTTTTCATTTAATTTTACATATTTCAACTTTCATTTCCTTATTGTTAAAGATCTATTCTAATTACCCTTTACTTACCATGCTGTTAATTTCTGTTTTTTTAACAATATTCCTCGTCTTTACCCATCTTCCAAAAATCATCATCATGAATAATTATATTCTTCCAACTATCATCTCCATTCCCAAATCTAGTTGGCAGGGACTAAGTTGCCACACAACACTTGTTTAGTTTGGGATGGAGTGGGTATATCAAACAAAATAATATGCACATATCATGAGAAGATCCATGTATGTATTTATATATTTAAATGTATCCATATATCAAATGAATAACTCTTATTTATGTGACCTTCGTTTACCTCATACCTTGCTTGGCTTGTTGCTCATACGATGAAGGTTGTAGTAGTTGTGATCGATCGATTATTTCTTCCTTTACTTGCCCAAATACCATCTCGAGATAATGATAATGGGAGAATTATTCCAGCCAACGGAAGAAAAACTAGAGACCCTCAAACTCACAAAACAATGGGGAATATGAATTCTAGAAGAAAACAATGGAATTGTTAAGAAATTCAAGCCCCCCTAACGAAGTGATTTTTCAGTTATAAAAATAAATCCTTGAATTTTAAGTCTAAACAACATAAGGCATAAGTTTGTATTAGATGGAGACATCATATAGCAGGTTGAGGGATCATGGGCGACAGAGGGGCATGGGCTGTTGGGTGCAGGTGTCGGAGGTCGTGGGCTAGAGGAGAAAGAAACCTATGCATGTGAATACGGATTCTAATTTGAGGTAAAGATCATGGAGCATTGAAAACAAACCCTCAAATATTGTTGGAAATAGTAAATAGCTTTGTTAAATAGGCAGTATTGAGTGTTAGGATGTTCAAACACTTAGGAATTAATTGAGATCAACTTGGTCTAATGTGTCTTTAGGTAAAACATGTTTCTTTAGTGCATTTATTTGGTATGCATTTGTAGTTATATGATTTGACAATCACAATATGTACTAGAGATAAAGTGATTCAACCATTCATATTCTCCTTGAAACCAACAATTACATTGATCTGTGGACAAACACCTAATTAACCTATGATCTCTATTTAAACAGTTGGAGGGTCATTTCTTAATGATCGATTGTGAGAAACTCATATGTAAAAATAAATAAAAATCCTTTTGCATTAATATATTACCTCATGTGGTTGCATTGGGTTGGGTGGTGGATTATTTCCCTCTTTAAGGGTTTTAACCACATAATACATTGGTGTATTGATCTTTGATTTGTTTTTGTGAGCGATTATTTAAGGTGTTCAACCTATGTGGAAACACCATGTTTATTGAACACGGTATTAAGATCGTGAACCTGTGTCACTGCATTCATCAAAGGACTTCTAGTTTCTAATATTTTTTAATATTCCTTTCCTGAGAAAGTCATTTCATTGTGTCTAGAGCATTGCTTTCAATAGGAAGCACTTTTCATTTCACTCGAACAAACTTGTTTTTGCCCAAGAACTACCATTTTTATTAAATCTAGAGATACAAAATTTTATTACGGTTCTTAAATTTTCTTTTTATACTATGTTAATATTTCATTTTTTTTTTGTTTATATTTCCAATTTGCTACATTTTTAGTCTACACATGCTTTTTTTCATGTGCCTTCTGCAATATCGACAAACCAAAAATAGAGTGAAAAGTGTTTTCTTTTCTACATATGTTCTTTGCTCTGCGCTTTCTACAATCTCGAAAATAAGAAATAGAGAGAAAACTTGTAATTTTTGGTAGACTAACCGAGATCTAACGTTGATCCTGTAAAATTTTGGATTTGTTTTTCAAAATTTTGTTTGTTTTTATGTGTCGCTATGTTGAAGTTTTTTGTAGGCAAAAATAAGGATTTTAGGGGTAAGCATGCATGTAACATCCTCAGATCCTTGCTAAGGCATGTTACCACAACATTTTTGCTCTGATACCATTCTGTAACCTGCCCAACTACTTAGTTGGGCCACATTACTACAAAATCAACTATCAGTTGATTCAAATGCGGAAATATAAACCACATGAGATACACACTCATCCAAATACTATTAATAATTAAACTCATGAATGAAACTGATTTAAACATGCATATCAACAATTAATGAACACAACAACATTCCTATATACAAAATACAGAGTAAATGCAACATTCAATTATAACATTAAAATTGCAAATGACACGGTAATTAAAATAGTTATCTTTTAAAAATGATTTAGACAACTAACTGTAGACAAATGGCGTTCCTCCCAACCATAGGATTTGTTGCACCAATTCTCTCTGCAACCATCCACCACTGAGCTCGGGCTATGAATCCAAAAGGACGAACAACCTCCTATGGGTGTCTACAGTCCACTGCAATAACTAAAAACTCACTAAAAACATAGCGACACAATTTCTACAGCAATTCCAACCACCAACCTCTCTTCGCCATTAGCCTGCATAACCCAAGGGATGAGATTTGTTTCTTTGCACTATAGTCCCTCAAACAGTCTCTATCCCCTCTAGGGCTCCAACACAGACCAGCAAGGAATCTCTCTATTGGGGGGCTCCAAGAAATCCAGCTGTAGCAGGAGTGCTCACACAACAAGCTCACTTGCTCTTAGGTAATTTTATCAACAACGAATCACTCACATGCATAACAAACTCATTTTCAACATAAATTTCAGCTTCAACAAGCTATCTTCAATACCCACCGTGGTTGGCCACTCTTTCCCAACACTTTGCTATGGTTTTCCTCACCTATTTCCAATTATAAAAACTCTTCATGTTCCCTACTCAAATTTCCTCTTTTCCCATGCTTACTTGACTTTTAATTTTCCCCCAAAGGTGATTACACTCAACCCATGTTGTCATAATTGAGTGGGTTGAATTCCTCACTCAACATCTTACATGAATTCAATGATTTGAGTGCTTAATAGGTCAAAGGAATAAGTAACTAAACGAAAAACAGATTAATGAAGATGGATTAAGACTCAAGGCATATGAAAACTCCTCAAAACCCCCATTAATCCCTCGTCTCTTGTGGAATCATATCCCCCCATTACTCTGGACATTACCTATCTATAATCGTCGGTATATTTCATTTTATTATTTTCAATGTACAATGCTTACATATTACATCACTTGTCCCATGACCATTCATAATACTTACAAATATACAATGTTGCATTAGGGATCAAAACCGGGGTGTTACAATCCCCTCCCCCTATTATTTTCACTATCCTTAGTGCACATCACCATATAGGTGTACATGTATACATAAATAAATTATTACATCACAATACTTTATAATTTTACAATTTAATGGCTCCTACAAAAATTTCAATAAAAAATCTCTCAGTCCCCTAAATTTGCACAACCCAAGGAAGTGTACCCCCTTCTATGCATGGCAGTCCCTCATGTTGTCTCACTCCCATTTTAAGGCTCCATCATATTTTGGACAAGAAGTCTTAGATTTGTGGCTCCAGGAAATCTAGTTGCACCCAAAATGGAGTCTTTGTACACATATGTACAAATGTACATTTAGATTCCCTTAGAATCTGCAAAAAGTTGTGGCTATTGTTCCTGCATGGCTTCTTCATGCTCCCATGTGGCATCTTTATGACCATTGTAGGTCCATTGAACCTTTACTAGGTTCATGGCTCGGTTCCTAAATACTTTGGATTTCTGGCTTAGTATGTGCACCGAATCCACCCAAAAGTCTCCTTCCTACTCCACCTGGATCATAGTCCAATCAATCACATGGTTAGGATCCGACACATACTTCTTTAATAGAGACACATGAAACACATTATGAACTCTCATGGATGGATTCAATGAAAACATGTATGCAACTAGGCCTATCCACTCTGGAACTTCAATTGGCCCACAATATCTCGCTGCCAACTTTCGACAACTTCCTAATTTCAATGAACCCCTTTTTGCCTTTACTTTCAAAAACACATGCTCACCCACTCTAAATTCGCTATGCAATCTTCCTTTTTCAGCATAGCGTTTTTGTCTATCTTGTTCAGGCTTTAAATTTTTCTTTATTTTACCATCTACTCTTCCATTTCTCTTAGCAATTTTGGCCCAATAATGGCTCTATTTGTTGGGTTATCCCAGCTCACTGGTGTGTTGCATTTTTTTCTATACAAGGCTTCAAATGGGCTCATCTTCAATGATGTCCGATACCCATCGTTATAATTGAATTCAACCAAATGAAGACAATTTCCCACTTTGAAGTCCGATCCATTACATACATTCTCAACATATCTTCAATTATCCAGTTGACCCTCTTTCTTTGCCCATCTGATCCTGGATGATAAGTTGTGCTAAAATTTACATTTGTTCCAAATCCTTTGAACAACACTTTCCAAAAATTGGAATTGAACTTGGTATCTCTGTCAGATATGATTTTTTAGGCACACCATGTAGCCTGGCAATTTCCTTCATATAAATTTCTACACTGTTGGTTGTCGTACGTGTCATCATGAATGGTATAAAATGTGCAACCTTTCTAAGCTTGTCCTCCACAACCATCATGCAATCATGTTGCCTCGTTATTCTAAGCAAATTAGCAATGAAATATATGGTAACAATCTCCCATTTCCACTCGAGAATGGACAATGTTTGTAGCAATCATGTTGGATGTCTATGCTCATCCTTTACCTTTTGACATTCCATGCATCCAACAATAAATTCAACGACATCTTTCTTCATTCCAGGCCAATAATATTGGTCTCTTACTGCTACAATTGTTTTCTTATATCTTGGATGTTCGGCATATGGCACATTGTGCATTTCTTTTAAAATTAAATTTCTCAATTCTTGAAAATTAGGAACATAAACTTTGTTCCTTTACAAGAGAATTCCATCCTCTTTCGTTTTAAAATATTTATATTTCTATTGTACATTGTTCTGCTGTAAGCTTTCTTTAATTTGCATATAATGTTGGTTTGTTGTCACAACTTCTAAAATTTTGTCTTTTAAATCTAAACTGTACATGCCTATGGTTGCAGCATGCATTACATGCACCCTTCTATTGAGTGCATCAACCACTTTATTCTCTTTCCGTTTCACTAAGAAATTCCAACCATCTAGTTTGTGTGGCATTGAATGTTGGTTGTCCAAACAAATATTTCAGACCACTATGGTTTGTTCTCAGCTCAAATTTTACGCCCATGAGATAATGCCTCTACATTTTTAAGGCATGAACAACGACTACAAGTTCCAAAACATGGGTAGCATAATTTATTTCATGCTCTTTAAGTTTCCTTGACTCCAACATTTGACATGCCCATTTTGGACAATGACTCCACCAAACCCATCCTTGCATGCATCTATGCACACAATAAAATCCTCATCTAGATCAACAACCTTCAAAATAGGTGCATTGGTTAATAAATCTTTCAAGTGTTGGAAGCTCTCTTCACACTTGGTATTCCATTCTAATTTTATTCCTTTCTTTTGCAAAGAAGTGATTAGGTGTGCAATCTTGGAGAAACTTGTAGTGAACTTCTTGTAGTAACCAGCTAGACCAAAAAATGATCTAACTTATGAAATATTCTTTGGTGCTGGCCAACTTTTGATTTCCTCAATCTTTTGTATATCTACTGCTATGCCATTCTCTGAGACAATGTGGCCCAAGTAATGTATTTTTTTTGAAAGAAAGTGCACTTGCTCGACTTGGCATACAATTTGTGTTCTCTCAACACTTGTAGCACCATTCTCAAATGTTGCTCTTGTTCCTCCTCTATCTTGGAATAGATAAGAATATCATCCAAGACGACAATGAAAAATTTGTCTAGGTAATCTCTGAACACTCCATTCATTAAACACATAAAAGTAGCCGGTGTATTTGTCAACCCAAATGGCACCACTACAAATTCATAGTGACCATACCTTGTTTGAAAGGCTATCTTTCTAGTATCTTCTTCTAGAATTCTTACTCAAGTCAATCTTAGAAAATATATTTGATCCCTTCAACTGATCAAATAGATCATCAATCCTTGGAAAAGGATACTTGTTCTTTACTATAACCTTAATTAGTCGTTTGAGGTTGATACATAACCTTATATTTCCTCATTTTTCTTCACAAAAGGAATTAGGGCACCCCAAGGGGAAACATCTGGGCATATGTACCCCTTCTTCAACAACTCTTCTAGTTGCATCTACAACTCTTCCAACTATGGTGTGATCATTGGATAGAGAGTCTTGGAGACTGGGGTAGCTCTAGGAATCAAATCAATAGAGAACTCAATGTCTCTGTTTGGTGGTAATCCCGACAATTCTCCAAACACATATTCATATTCCTTCAAGACTAAATAGTATTCAAAATTTGGCACTTCATCCTTGGATGGCTCTTCCATATGCACTACATATATTTGACACCCTTTTCTAAAACTTCTTTTCGGGTGTAATGTTGAAATCTCTCTAACATATATAGAGATTGGAATACCTTGAACTGTCCTTGAATTTCCTTCCTCATAAAGACATATGAAAACCTTGTTGTATCAATCCAAGACAACATGATTCTTTTCTAGTTAATCCATGACAATCAAGCAATCATATAACCCAAGTGGTATGATGTTCAAATCAACCATAGTGATGACTCCATTCATGTTCATTGCACAATCTTTGATAAATTCATTGATTCTTCTCTTGGTTCCAGTGGTTAGTTGAACTAACCAAGACTTTTCATGTTTACATCTCTTCAATTTAGATTTGTCAACCACATTAGGATCTATGTATCTATGACTAGCTCCATAATCAATCAAAATGGCCATGGGTTGATTATCAATCTTATCTTCCACCTCAATCACGTGGTATTGATAGTTTGCTTTTCTATTTTCCAAAGCTGCATAAATCCTTGGCCCACTCCTTCCCTTTCCTTCCACTATATCAAATTCCTGAAGGTTATGCATAGTCCTCATCCTATATCCTTTATAAGGACAATATTTATACATGTCGTCTCCATCACATCTCCAACTCCTTTTGGGTTGTTGTCTTGGCCTTTTACCAGAGGAATCTGTCATAGTGGGTTCATTTTATGCTTGTTTCCCTTGCCTATATTAATATTAACTGTTCCCTAAGAAAGGTGGCTTGAATCCTTTCTTCCTATCTTTCCTTTCTTTTCGTTATCCCATGCATTTTAAGACGTCGGTCTTCCCTTATTCTGGTCATAGAGATACTTTTCTTTTCTTGTGGCTTCTTGCAGTGCCTTGGGCTCATCAAACTGAATTTTATCATTATAGAAAGAAGGTATCCCACTAAAAAATCCTTGGATTTTAACCTTCTCGTCCGTTATGTAGCCAACATGCCTCAACAATTAAAGGAAACTCCTCTCATACTCATCCATTGTCATGATTCCAAGATTGAGTTCAAAGAACTCTTTCATCTATTTGTCATAATAATGTTCTGACAAGTATTTCTTCTAAAAATACTTTTTGAACTACCTTCATGAGATCCTCTTCTCATCAACGTGTTTAACCTGCTTGAGTTGGTCCAACCACATTTATGCATTTCCTTGAAGATGGTATGTTGCAATTTTGGCTTCTACATTTGATGAATAATTGTGCAATTGGAAATATTTCCTCACCCCCAACAACCATGCTTCTGCATCTTCATCTTTCTTATGATCACCATCAAAAGTAGGAGGCTTAATCTTCCTAAGCTCTCCTTGCAAATAATCTACCTCAGACCTCCTTCTCTAATTTCTGATAAGGGACACAGTTGGGATACTCTTTGACCTTGAACGTGCATATGCTCTTCTAGTTGAGTTTCCTGGTGAACTATGATGTCTGCTAACACTACTTGATTTCTTAGATCCCCCATGGTCATCCCTCCTATCACGAGATATGGATGCTTCCACTTGCCTGACACTGATTGATTTCTTAGTGCCATAATCTTTATTATTATTATTTTTTACTGGGGGAATCGACAACTCATAGTTCTTGTACTCGCGTGACACGTGGTCAATACCCGTTCGTTACCACTATAACCCCAGGTGCGCTACACAACCCACAAGCATGGGGCATAAGTAAATTGGGGTGAGAATTGAACTTGAGACGTCCTTTACATATTTCCTTCCATTTACACAACACTTGCCAATCGGTCTACACCCCTGCGGGCAGTGCCATAATCTTTATTGAATTTCCTCTAAAATATATTAATACTTGGTAGTAGCTCTTCTTGAGCTCTTATCATCCTTTCATTGTCCACTCTATAGCTCTGCACTTCTTTCTGTGAGCTTCTCATAGTTTTAACCAACTCCACAAAATCTACTTTGCTTCTATGTCCATTGGACTCGATCTCCGCATTTCCCAGACTGATATGTAAACATTTGATTTCATCCTCATGGCTATAAGATCCTTGGGCATCCTCCATGTCCTTAATCCTCATATAGGAACCAATTATGTTATGCATGTACCTCCAATTTTGTAAAAATGTGCATGCAACAACTACTATTAGAATTATGCATATTGTAAACTATTTCATTAATTAGGTTATCAGTCATCCTTCATATGATTTTATAGAGAAAACAAATGCACTTATATAAATTCTGATCCATTAGACATAATCTCTTTTGAATAAACTTTCCAATAGTTGTACTCAAACCTCATTCTGAGTTTTGGGGAGCCCCACTTCGTTTTGTAAAGAAGAAATATGGAACCTAGGTTTTGTATTGATTTCAGAGAACTAAATAAGGTCACCATAAAGAACACATATCCTTTTCCAATAATGATTATTTGTTAGATCAGTTGAAAGGAGAAAGATTCTTTTCAAAGATTGACCTGAAATCAGGCTATCATCAAGTGAGGATAAAGGAAGATGATATCAACAAGACAACATTTAGAACAAGATATGGGCATTATGAATTCACGATAGTGCCATTTGGACTATCAAATTCCACAACAATTTTTATGTGCCTAATGAATGGAGTGTTCAGGGAGTACTTGGACAAGTTTGTAATTGTGTTCCTAGATGATATACTTGTTTACTCTAAGTCAGAAGAGGAACATGACCAACATTTAAGAATGGTGTTGCAAGATTTAAGAGAGCATAAATTGTATGCTATGCTAAGTAAGTGCATCTTTTATCAAAAAATGATTCACTACTTGGGGCATATCATTTCAACATAAGGGATGGCAATGGATACTAAGAAGATAGAGTCCATTAGAGGATGACCAACACCAATAAATGTTACAGAGGTCATATCATTCATTGGTCTTGTCGGTTATTACCGAATATTCATAAAAGATTCTCAAAGATTGCAAGTCCAATCACTTCTTTGCAAAAGAAGGGAGTGAAATTTGAATGGACTCCCAAGTGTGAAGAGAGTTTTCAATAGTTAAAGGAAATATTGACAAGTGCACCAATATTGAAGATTGCATATCTGGATGAAGGTTTTGTTGTGTACATTGATGCATGCAAGGAAGGGCTCAGTGGAGTCCTTAGTAAAAAAAATCATGTGGTATGCTATGAGTCCAAAAAATTAAAAGAGCATGAGAAGAATTATGCTACACATGACTTGGAGTTAGCAACAATTGTACATGCATTAAAAATGTGGAGACATTACCTCGTGGGCAATAAATTTGAGATAAGAACATACCACTGTGGTCTGAAGCATTTATTTGGACATCCAACATTAAATGCCAGACAAACTAGATGGCTGGATATTCTAAGTGAGTATGAATTTGAAATTAAGCATATAAAGGGCAAAGAAAATCAAGTGGTTGATGCACTTAGAAAGAGAACTCATGAAGTGCATGTTGTAGCCATTAGCATGTACATGAATGATCTAAAAGATCAAATCATTGCAGTAGCAAATTCAGATCAATGGTATCTAAAAATAAAAGAAATATTACAAGGTAATTTTGAGCAGAAATTTAATTTCTATGAGATGAAAGAAGATGGAGTTCTCATGTACAAAGGAAAAGTATATGTGTCGAATTCCAATGAGCTGAAAATGCAGTGCTAAAGGAAATGAGTAATGTGCCATATGTTAGGCACATTATTTTTTCAAAACACGATTGCAGTTATGAGAAGCCAATACTTTTGGTCGGGAATGAAGAAAGAAGTGGCTAATTACATAGCCAAATGTCTAGAATGTCAGAAGGTAAAGACTGCGCATATGCATCCAACATGGTTATTGCAGCCATTACCCATTCCAGAATGGAAGTAGGGAGTAGTTACGGTCGATTTTATTACAAAGATTCCTAGAACAATGAAGTAGAATGATTCCATCATGGTAGTGGTGGATAAATTAACTAAGGCAACACATTTTGTTCGAGTGAAGACTACACATAAGACAACAACTAATGTAGAAATCTACATGAAGGAGGTTGCTAGGCTACATGGGGTGCCTAAGGCAATAGTTTCAGACATAGATCCAAAGTTTACTTCAAATTTTTGGAAGGTTTTGTTCAAGTAATTTGGGACAAATCTAAATCTTAGTACAGTGTATCATCCAGAGTCAGATGGGAAAACAAAGAGGACTAATAGAATAATCGAGGACATGCTTAGAATCTATGTGATGGACCATCCATTAGAGTGGGGAGATTGTATTCATTTAGTTGAGTTTTCTTACAACAATGGGTACTAGACCTCATTGAAAATGAGTCAATTTGAAGCATTGTATGACAGAAAATGTAACACACCTGTGAGTTGGGATAATACAATAGACAGAGCGGTTGTTGGGCCAGATTTGTTAAAGGAAATGGAAGAGCAGATGGAAAAGATAGAGCATAATTTAAAGGTTGCACAAATAGGCATAAAATCTATGCATAAAAGAATATAGTGTTGTTATAGCCCTAAAGTGCCATATCCATGCATACATGGCCTTGGCCCTCTTACTTGCATACTTTGCCAAAGCACTGTTGAGGAGCTCTTCTTAAAAAACCATTTTTTAGAGCATGTATGCGCCTGACACCACTACAGCCTGCATACATACGCTTGCTGCATTCTAGAAAACCTGCATACATGCGCTTGTTGCATGCTAGAAAACCTGCATACATACACTTGCTGCACACTAAACAACCCGCGTATTCTTGCAAAAGTTGAAAAAATTAAAAAGTTGTAAGGAATTCGGTGAAATTCACGGGCTATTGGAGGTTTCCCAACCAATTCACCTACTATGACCCATCACCCAACTGGATAACCATCCTTTTGTCATATAAAAGAAGGTGTTGGGGTCTTATTTCACATCCAAGCATAAGAACAGTGAAACTCTGCCCAATTTCACTTCCCTTGCCCAAGCTTCTGCTACCTTTTGTAAAATATTGCCTCAGCATTACCTCATCAACCCATTCTTCCTCCATTCAATCCATTCCCTTCCATCGAGGTGATCATAAGATTGAGAGAAGAGTCCTATTGAAGGTGCACTTGGGGCATTGTAAAGAGGAGCCCAGACCAGGTTTGCAGAATGGTGGCCAACACAGATTGTAAGTTTCAGTGTTTTTTTTATGAATAAAAGAATCTCTTTTACCTGTCCCAAATGATGATGTTTTGCATATTTTCTTTGATTTATACTTAGCATTTGATATCTAACCCTAACTCATGAATATAAAGAGTATGCTTGTAGTCCCTGTTTGATTATTTTTGGATGCAGGTCAGCCTTGGGAGGAGACTTGCAGTCGTTGGAACGACAGAGATTGAGGATATCATCACCAGACGAGGGATAAAAGGTACAGTTACCGATCTTATCTCTTATCACTTTCTTTTTATTCGTTTTGGTATGTTTGGGGTAGAGTAGAAAATAGATTGTCTTTTAGACGGTCATTCACCCTATCTTCCTCTATTGTCTTCCAGACCATTTTCTTTCGATACCCTTGATAGGCTTCAGACTTGTTATCTTGCTCATTATGATCTTCCTGACTGTTCACTGTACCCGCTTGATAACTCACTACGAGTTGGAAACCTAGTTGCCCATATTTTACAGACTTACACAAGTGACTGTGGGTGTATATCACGGTACCTAGGGCAGACATCGGATCATGCTTCACAGAGTATACTTGGAGGGTATTTCCGTGTTCGAGTTACACTTACACTGGTTAGTTTCTCTAGTGTCGATTGGCGTAACTATCCTTCCTACTAGATAGTCGACTACTTGATTTGTCTTTAGGAAACTTTTTAGTGTGTGCTTTATGTTCAACGCTAGTCAAGCCTTACTGTGTTGGTTGATCATTTCACAAAGTGGAAGATCAACAACTTTGTCGGTCGTGAAGGATTCAAGGCCTGTCACCGGTTACTTTGGAGCCACCTCCACCACTATTGTGGTGAAGACTTGACCAAGAAGGGTCATTCGAAGTGACCGAGCCACAAGAAATTATGCCCGAGCCTGCTCTGCGAGGAGACTTTCCGACTCCAGAGGAACCTACCATTTCTGACCTTGAGGTAGAGGCTCTCAGGCTAACTAACCCTCCGATCACCGACTTGTCGGCATCGATCTTGATTCAGATTGTCCCTCCCGATGTGACACCTTCTAAGCACCAACTAGTCCTATGAGAAACAATGGAAGCAAATGCTTCTACTTCATCTGGGAGTCCGCATACTCCCGTTACAACTACTATCGCATTCAACATCCTACCTCCTCTCTCACTTTCGCCAATCAGGACCACAATGGTCTCAAATCCCTCAACTTTGGGCAACGGTCTAATACCGTTATCATATTCGACCACCGATTCATTTACTCAAAGTGCGACAAGCCCTCCCTTCTCATATGGGATGCTCGACTTTGATTCAAACTTGGTTCTTACTTATTCTACCTTACATACCATGGGTCTAGGGGCTGGGATGCTGAACGCTCCGGTGCAAGGGTCAACTGGGGGTGATTTTGTCCCTTTTAATGCTATCCCTTATGGTGGGGGTCATATACCTCCTCTGTATCGTTCACTTGGTGGTGCTTTTCAACAACCAATCGGGCCAAATGCTAATTATAGCTTGTTTGGTGGAGGCAGTTTAGGACCTTCATCTTATACCACGCCGGTGGGATCTATGTCATTCTCTTTGTTCGACGTGTTTGGGAACAATACTTTTTCTTCAACTGCTATCTCGGCTGGGGGAAACCATAATTTTGGTCAACAGAACCCGATGCAAGGTATTATTCCTTCACAGGGAGCAACGACTGGAGTTTTCTCCACACGGGGTCTTTGGAATTATTGGTAGGGATCAGTTCCCTCACAAGGGATGTCAGTCAGGGGAAACCCCTTCCATGCTCAATGGAACCTCGGGCAGGGCTTCGTACCCATGCCCGTCGGATCGGATGGGGGCATCCCCTTCCAAGGTCTTGAGAACACAAATGCAGGGAGAAATC
Organism: Picea engelmannii; assembly: GCA_009831015.1. NCBI lineage: Eukaryota > Viridiplantae > Streptophyta > Pinopsida > Pinales > Pinaceae > Picea > Picea engelmannii. Next base: position 56,602 of record ML795137.1, read on the forward strand.
CTTGCACAAGCTTTGTCGTCCAATTTCGAGAGTCAACCAATGATACCCCAACATACACAGTTACCCTATGCTGGTCAAGGCCATAGTTTCTACTAGAACCCTGTCCAACAGTCCAACTTTTCTCGGCAACCTGGTGCCAGTCAAACTCCAGGGCCCTCTTTTCCTGTAAATAGTTCACAACCAAAACTACCATTTATGGAAACACTTCATCTGCCAAACTTGTCGAGATTACTGAACGACCTGATTTGTCATGATCTACATTGCCCCCCCATGCTGACTAAGTTGCCTTTGGATATTCCAAAATTTGAGGGAAATCCTAGCAAAGATCCAGGTGATCATGTGGCGAGTTTTCATTTATGGTGCTTGTTAAACTCGTTGAAGGACGACTCCATCTAGTTGCGCATTTTTCAACTCACCCTTATAGTGGGTAGCGAAATGGTATATTGAGCTCGATTGCTCAAGGTACTCTTACTTCAATGACTTGGAAATGGTCTTCTTGAACCATTTCTAGTTACTTGTGAGATACGATGATGACACTGAATTGATGGCCAACTTTGAGTAAACCAAGGGAGCGCATCTATGATCATGTCCGAGAGTGGCGACGTAGAAAGAGCTTAATTAAGGTCAAGGTCCCTTCTGCTTTATTGCTTGAGTGGTTCTTGAAGTATTTGGTGCCTTGCGTATCCAAGGATGTAGGGACTTCCAGAGTGTTTTCAGAAGAGGAGGCGATTATGAGAGCTCAACAACTTGAATTGATCTACTCTCAGTCTGGCATGCTCTATGAGATTTTTCCAGATGTGCCACGGTCTACTCTCAATAAGGCCAAGCAAAAGTCTGGACCCCATGCTGATGGTATCATGGGCTCAAAACAAAGAAATTCCATGGAAATGTTGTTGAATCAATTGCAACAATTGTCGATACAACAAACTATGGACAACCAGACTTTGAGTTCGGTTGTTCCCCCTACCCAGACATCAGATTTACATAGTATGCATTTGACGAATCCCAAGGCCAACCAACAACTCGACGGAAAGAAGAAACAATGAAATAAGAAGGGTAAAGGGGACAAAAAGGCCACCAATAATGCTGGTGGGGACAAAACAAAGAAGAAGAAGTCGAAGTATCTATGTAATATTTGCACAGAAGACCACCCGACTCATTTGTTCCCTTGGATTGTAGAAGCTCAGAAGCTATTAGCGCAACACTATCCTGTTGTGCTACGAACCCTTTTCCACAAGGGAAAAACATGGCTTAGGCTTCCGCATCCACAAGCGTGGTAGGGGGCATTCAAGGACCCCCCGTGCCTACCAATAACAACCCGACTGCGAAAATTTACATGATGAATGCCGAAGCTAATATAGCGACTAGGTCCCGAGACTACGAAATGTAGGAATATGTCAAGAAGGGAAAGGAAGCCACTAACCCACCAAATCCTCTCCAAATCGAGAAGGCGACCGACGAAATAATGACTCACATCCCTAAAGGTGCGTTTAAGAAGACTTCTCATAATCCAAACATGAGGGCCGCCCATAACTACTCCATTGTAGAAGATTTGGCATAGACCCCTTGTGCGATGTCTGCTTTGGAAGTCCTCCAGAGTTGCCCCTCGCAGAGAAAAGCTCTGTTATCCACCTTGGGATCGACAGAGACTTGTAACTCAGGAGCGATCATTTTTTATCCAACCAACTTAAAATCCCATCTTCCTTACCACATTGCTTTCCAGATAGTAGTGGCTTGCACCACGAAATATTTTACGCGGAACATTTTACATATAGTGGTTGACGAGGGTTCCTTGACTTGCATGATGTCATTGGAATGTTGGTAGGCCATTGGCTAGACTGGGTTGTCTCCGTCACCTACGTTGCTTATGATGTTTGACGGTCAATCATTTAGACCACACAAAATTATTCCTTCCTTCCCCGTGCAATTGGGAGGTAAAACTGCCATGTCGAAGTTGAAGTCGTCGATGCACCTCTCGACTACAACCTGTTGCTAGGAAGAAGTTGGACTTATGCGATGCATGTAGTGGTTGCTAGGATTTTCTGGGTCTTGTGTTTTCCACACGAGGGTTGAATTATGAACATTGACCAATTGTCCTTCTCTCGTCCTGACCCTTCATCGGGGGCTTTCATGGTCTCGATGATTGATAGTCCTCAGCCCGAAACTATAAACTTAGGTGTTGGTTTGTTTCCATTGTTGATGGGAACTTTTGATTACCCACCGCCTTCTAGCGATGTAAATCTCATATCAGTTGTTCCCGACCAACCAAGGGATGCAATTCTACAAGTGTCGTCATTTCAAATGAGCTACTTTAACGATCCATGGACTTTACCTTCCCCATCGGCTTTGATGGAAGGGACAGGGCATCTTGGCATGGCCATGTGATTTTTCACGGATGAGGTTGCGTACACCATTGTCCAATAGACTTCGACCAACCCCGATTTGATTCCTGCACATGAGTTAGATCCAGTTCTCAAGCCTATTTGGGTTCAAGATTCTCTTTCCACTCAATATCTTTTATACTTGGTCTTTCCCTCTGACGAGGCTATTCTCGATGCAATGACTGGTCCCAATATACCTTGGGATGATCTACATCATATATCTTACTTCCTTCCCAAGTTAAGGAGAATAGAGGCAGGAGAATTCATTTTGACTGTGAATGGAGATAATTCTTGTCCTATCAATCCTCTGGCTACGCACATAGTTTATGTCGAGGGTAACATGGAAAAAATTGCTACAATGATTCCAATCGATATCTACAAAACCCCTGGTGTTGTGGATAATGTTTTCATTAGAGCGAATAGCTCCCCCAAAGAGATTTGAACTTACATTGAGTTATTCAAATAATTTCATGACGTTTTTTCCTGGTCTTACAAGGAAATGGTAAGCATCGACCCACGAATTGTCGAGCATGAAATTACGACTTATCCTGATGCCAAACCGGTCTGACAAAAGCTTTGTCTGGTAAATCCTCGAAAAGCATAAACAATTAAGGAAGAAGTGGAAAAATTGCTCAAATCCGATTTTATCTACCCTGTACAGTTGACAGAATGGTGTCAAACCCAGTTTCGGTTAACAAAAAATAGGACATGATTCGCATGTGTATGGACTTCCATGATTTGAATAAGGCCTATCCGAAAGATAGTTTTCCTACCCCGTTCATCAATCAAATTTTCGATTAGTGCGTAGGCTATGAGGTATTTTCATTCATGGATGGTTTCTTGGGATACAATCAGATTCAAATCAAACCCGAGGACCAACATAAAACAACTTTTATTTGTCCTTGGGGAACATTCGCATATCGTAAGATGCCTTTTGGCCTAAAGAATGTTGGAGCCACCTTTCAGTGGGCCATGTTGTTTTCTTTTCACGACCTTAGACAAATAGTTGAGGTGTATCTTGATGATCTAGCATCACACTCTCACAAGAGATCTAATCATCCCACCCATCTTTGACTAATCTTTGAATGATGTCGCTACTATTGGATTCGCTTGAATCCTAACAAGTGTAGTTTCTGCATGATGTCAGGTTGTCTCTTAGGTTTTATTTTATCGACAACAAGGATCATGGTCAATCCTCTCAAGGTTGAGGCGATAGTTCAATTTCCTCCCCCGTGCACGATACCCCAGCTTCATAGCTTACAAGGGAAAGCAATTTTTCTTCAGCGTTTTGTCGCAAATTACGCCGAGATAACTAAAGGGTTTATGTGTCTCTTGAAAAAAGGGGTCCCATTATGTTGAGATGAAGCTGCTCAATGCTCCTTTGAAGCGTTGAGACTTTCCCTGACGTTTTCCCCTCTACTCCGACCTCCCGATTATAATAAAGACTTCTTGTTGTATTTGGCCATTGTAGAGTCGACCATTGGCATGGTCTTGGTTCAAGAGGATGATCTGCTCGAAGAGAATGCTATAAATTACCTTAGCTGAGGCTTGGTTGGACCAAATCTCAACTATTCTCACATTGGGAAACTTGCTTTGGCAGCTATTCATGTTGTCCAACGAATCTGTCACTACATTTTTCTTCGCAAGACCACTGTCATTGCCATCGTCAACCCTTTCCAATATGTGTTAACATGACGAGTCATTGGTAGAAATATTAGTAGATGGGTACTCATCTTACAGGAGTTTGACTTGGATTTTGTTTCTGCGAAATCCAAAAAGTCATTGGTCTTTGCTGAACTCATTTCGGAACTTCCGGCTGAGCTTAGTGATATCATGCCCGAAGAATCGTTTATTAAGGGAGATCTTTTTCTAATTACATCTTCGGACCCTGGTATGGAGATATACTTGTGTATTTCCAGACTTTGAAGTGCCCTACTTCTTCTTCCTACGATGAGCGTCGACGAATTCGATATCAGGCGCGAAACTATCTTATACTCGATGACACTTTGTAACGTTGAGGCATGGATTGCATTCTTCGGCGATGCCTTATCCATGAAGAAGTAGAGCTTGTTTTGAACGACTGTCACACTAGAGCATGTGGTGGTCATTTGTCTGGGTTGGCAACAACCCAAAATATTTTACGTGGAGGTTACTTCTGGCCCTCGTTAATCAAGGATTGCGTTGAGGTAGTCAAGAAGTGCCACCAGTGCTAGATGTTCTGTAGGAAAATGCGGGCACATCCTGCTCCTATGTTTCCTTTCATTCTTGTTGGTCCTTTCACCAAGTGGGGGATTGAATTTACTACATGTCACTTGGCCTCAGCCACCAAGATCATTACATCATCGTAGTAGTAGACTACTTCACAAAGTGGGTCGAAGATATGCCAACGTTTAGTAATGATGGCGAAACTACGGCTCTTTTCATCTTTAATCAGATAGTAGCAAGGTTTGGCATCCCAAAGGAGATTATCACTGACCATGGCAGTCACTTCCAAAACAAAATGATGACTGAGTTAATGTCAAAGCTTGGGTTCAAACAAGAACATTTGTCACCTTATTACCCCCAAGCGAATGGTTAGGTTGAAGCTGTGAATAAGTCTCTTAAGACTATTCTTCAGCGGATGGTCAATTATGCCAAGTCAAATTGGCATTTGATGTTGTACTCATCGTTGTGAGCCTAACAAACTTTTGTGAAGACTGCCACCGGTTTTTCACCTTTTCAACTCGTATACGGGCTTGAAGTAGTCTTACCTATTGAGTGTCAAATTCCTTCTTTAAAGTTTGAAGTGGAACTACTGCCAAACACTTCACCGCTTGAGGAACGCCTACTATATCTCGAGTAGTGTCATGATGTAGCCTTAGCCACTGAAGCTCATAAGCAATGAGTCAAGTGTTAGTGTGATCGATCCGTTCGTCCTCAGATTTTCTCCAAAGGCGATCTTGTCCTAGTCTATGATCAAGACAAAGATCCCCTAGGGGAAGGCAAGTTCAAACCCATGTGGTTCAGACCGTTCACTGTGAACGAGGTATTGCTTACCGTATGGTTGATTTTCAAGGAAATTCCTTGGCGGAGCCTAGAAATGGGATCTACTTCCAGAAGTATTACTCTTAGGTTGGTCACCTGGGTGACTTCTTATACATATTTATAGCTTCTTATACATTCTTTGTCTTTTTGTTTTGTGGACGTGTAGTTATTTATGTATTATTTTTCATTGTGGCAGATGCCAAGTGAACCAGAGGTGTATTTTAGGTTTGCGAACGACGCTAGCCGACACACTTGGAAGCTTGCTTTTGTAGCTTGGGTGATTTTCACACTTGGAGGCCAATTTCTATCTTCCGGAGGTATTTGTCTAGGTGACGCTACAAACAATGTTGAAAATAATGCAGTGATAAAATTGCTTCGTGATGCTTTGTCAAATGGAATTTCTCACCTCTGGGTCTACCTAGATGCTCAGTTGGTTGTGTCCCAGTTAAATGGGGTTTACCGCGTTTATGATCCCACTTTGCATCGACGATTTCTTAAGGTACGTCTCTTAGAATGTTCTTTCGATTACATTACATATATCCATGTTCCTAAGAGATTTAATCATCTAACATATACTCTAGCTAATCAAATTTTAGACTGGCATGTTGCACACACTTAAAAAGAAAAGCACACACATACACATGTAAATACATTTGTAAAAAATATCATCCATAAGATAGAAAAAGATGTATATATATATATATATATATATATATATCTCCAAAATAGTGTCATGAGTACATAGGTGGGCGTGAATGCCTCAAAAGTGTTCAATATACATCGTTGGGCTTATGCCCTCAAAAAATACATATATAAGAAGTGCCCTCAGCACATCAATGGTCTATGTTATCTAAACACAAGTCCTATTGGCCCTGCTATAGTGTACAATGACATTGTCCAAACGCCGGAACAACTGGACCCAAGTTCGAGGCACCCTTACTACATGAGGATGCATAGAAGGTGGGAGATCCTTGATCTCAGTCATAAGTACAACACGAGTTAGTGCAGTGAGGTTTCACTCCACTCGTATCAGAACTCTGTCAGCCTCTCCGGTTGGGGGGCCCTCTGTAGATGTTGGTCCTCTAACTGCTGCTGGTCATGCCTCTGGTCGAGGACATCGTCGAGTCCTAGCGAAGTCCACTGGTCACACAAATCCCACATCTGTACATAACAAATACATAAGTCAATACTCTATACACACATAAAAAGGATATACATAAAAAACAATTAAAAATTAAATAACTTCAAAATATATATGTTGCCTATCTTGCCTCGCTCCTTGTTGGGAGGCACAGGAATGCATGGATCTCTAGTGAAGTTGATCCTGACATAAGGGTAATCCTCGATCACTGGGATCTTTCTTGCTCACCAGTCAAAGAATTTGTCATCAAAGGCTTCTATGGTCCTCCCTCCACCCTGTCGAGGAAACAACGTTGCCCGCTTGCACACTGTTGGGAAGGAGGCCACCTTCCCCCATACCCTCTCTCTAGGACTGAGATTGGGCACCATCTCGAAGAAGAAGGAAAAAAAATGGTATCGAACCCAAAGTTCTTGTTGGTACTCTGCCGACACTCTGTAAGTTGTTTCTTCATGCATATCAGCATGGTCGTACTCCAGTAAAAAATGTTGGCCTCTAAACACTGAATGGCACAACGCATGTGTGCTTGGGAGGTCTGGTGAAGGGCTGTGGATCGAGTAATCCATCCGATCAAGAGTAAGATCACATGCAGAGATAGGTTGGTGATCTTGTGAATTGGCACATGAGAACCTACCTTCTCAGTGCCGGCCTCACAATACATGCGAATGGAATCATCTATAATAAAGGGCCCTGGAGGAAGCATCCTCACGTTAACTGGTTCCCCTCTCCTCAAGAGGCCATTCAATAAGTATATATCGTCTGTAGTGGGGGTCAACGATTGACCCTCTAGCATAAAGGCCTCTTCATCAAGATGTCAATACTCCATAAGAGCATTGAGTAACCTAGGTTGTGCCCTCATGAACGGACATTGGAAGAACTTCCATAGCCCACATTGTTTTAGTGCGGTGATGGATATAGGGTCCTCTTCGACCAAAATATCAATGTCTTCATGCTCCCTCTCCCTCCAATGAATATACATCTTGTTTCATAGAAAAAAGGAGGAGAGTTAGTAATTTCATTTGTTTTTTTCAAAGTATTTTACGGTGTACATGGGTTTTTTCGTACACAAACATGTATGTACGTGGGCTGGTGGTTTCCTGCCCTAGTACATATGCGGGCTGGCCTTGGACAACCCACGTACACACAAGGACACTCTTTTTACAAGAGCATGCCCCATCAAAACATAAAAATAATGTATAAGAAATGATTTGAATTGCAAGAGGGAGTAATTTGTACTTACTTGGTCCAAGCATAAGGTCATTTTGTCCACTGAAGCTCCCAGAATCTACTCTTTTAGAAAAGGGGTCTTTTCACCTTTTGGTTGATTTTCGAATTGCAATGGTAAACATGAGTTGTTAGCTTCTATTTATAGACTTTTTTGGCCCTTTTTCCCTTTTTTTGACCCCCTTTGTCATTTTTCCTGGCTTGGTAATTACTTGATTCCACTTCTGAGTTTCTTATTGGTCGTTCCGGTACTCTTTTTCTTTTGGTTTGGTAATTTTTGGGATGGGTCACTTTTTGGGTATCCTTTGGTAAAAGTCATTTTTTCCAACTTTTGCATATAAGTTAGGATTTCATTTCCACTTTCTGCATCTTGATGTCTTTTTTGATTTTCCATAGGATCGACCCCACCAAAGTGCAACATAGAACCTTCATTGTTGCTCTAGAAGTGTCGTAATTAGGTGGTAGAGCCTACCTTTACATGGATGCCTTAGGTAGATCCCTGATGCATTTTGGCGTCGATGCTATTAGTAATGACTACAGGCTTGAGATTCCTTGTTAGTCCTATCATGTTTATGAGATAAAGCCTCATTCGTTTGATGCACCATCATTCTAGGCCTTACCCTTGGGACTCCCACATGAGCATGCTTTGAAATTCGAAAGAAACATCTAATGAGACTGTATTTATTCTTTTCGATCTCGTCTCGATTAACTAAGAAAAGTAGTCCCCTGGAGTCTTCTTTAAGCCCTTTTCAGACTCTCTAAAAATGAAAAGATTTCCGAGCGATCTCGTTGCCCTTCACGCTCACCAAACTGAAATTTGAAGGCACATCTGTCCGGTGGTAGTTTACCCCTTTTTCGGTCTGGACAACTAATTTTACGAATAAAGGCACACTCTAGGAACTTTGGTTCACTAGAAGAGTATTCTCAGGTGTAAGTATAACCCTTTTTCGGGCCCGAGGGACCAAATCTTCGAAAAATGAACATTCTCCTTTGTTTTGGTTTATCACCTTTTTTAGGCCTTAGAGATTACTTATGAAAAAGGAATCCCCCCAGAGTCCATAGTTAAGCTCTTTTCAGACTCCCTAAAATTGAAAAGATTCTCGAGTGACCTTGTTCCTTCACACTTGTTAAATTGGTCCAGAAGAACTTCTACTTGCATGAGTTTAACCCTTTTTCCAGCCTGTAGATTATGGCAGAAAAAGGTATGCCTCGAGAGATTCGTCTCCCCAGGAGAGTTCTCCTCAGTGAATTTTATACTTTTTTTGGGCTAAGGAGACTAAACTAAGAGAAAGGTTGTGAATCCATAGTTAAGATCTTTTCAGACTCCTTACAATTGAAAAGATTGCTGAGTGATCTTGTCTTTGTCACACTCATTAAAATGGTTTTGAATAGACATATTTTCGGTGCAAGTTTAACCATTTTTCTAACTGACTAGACTATCTCTGAAAAAGGTACTCCCCGGAGTCTTCTTTTTGCATTTTTTTAGACTCTCTAAATGTGAAAAAAACTACCGAGCTTACCTTCTCTGGGCTCTTAAAAATTACGTAGAAGGAGTCTCATTGTGTCTTCCTTAATCACATTTGTGAGTCTCATCTTTGCATCTTTGGCCTAATGCCGGCTCCAGGTTCCTCTCAATTGAACCTTTGAAGCATTCCTTATACGCAAGCCTTCTAACATTTCTTGCCTCTGCGACCTGACACCTTGACCCATGGGGGAATTTTCTCCGAGTGTCCTTTTCCTGCACATGTCTCCTTGCTCTAAGCATTAGTATGTTCCATGTGCTTGGAACTAGTATGCTTGCTTGCGACACTCATTCCTCCTTTGTAACGTAGCATTCTTTTATTCTTTTTCAAGCTCTTAAAAAATTGAAAAAGACAAAATAATCAAATATTCCAAAAAGAGGGGACGGGAAATATTCTTTCTTTTTTCAGTAGCACATAGAGTCACCCTTGGAAAAAGCACATCCTTACGTTTGTTCGTCAAGCATTGGGATCTAGTATGACCTTAGGAAGTTGTTCTCGCAACATAGAGTTGTGTCCTCCTCCATTTGGTTACTCTTCCAAACACATGGAGAGTTTGCGTTGCCTCCTACATCACGAACTTATGTCAATGTCATGCTGCTCGAGTCTGATCATATTTCGTGCTTTTCTCCAAGGGAAGTTTCCCTCAACCTGAGTCGGCCTTTCTACAGTTTGTCTCTTGACCTTTATGAGTTGACCATCTCGAGAGTCCAGTCAAGTCCATATTCGAAATCGACAAAGTTCTCTACCTGATCATCGAGATCCGCATGTCTTTTCCCAACAATTCGTTGAAGACCTCAGGGTAGTGAGTTATACACTCCCATTGTACTCCTACCTGAGTTTTGAAGATCTTGAAGTTGTTTCTCAAGCTATGAAGACCTCATCTCTAGCCAGAGGCATCACTAGCTTCTTGAAGATAAATACTATACTTGTATATATTTGATTGATTTTGACATGTAGATCCACTGTGTATTGCTCACAACTACACTTTATATAGTTATATGACATGGATCTGCAATGTATTTGATTGGAAGCCATGATTCAGTTCATCTCGAGCATGGGTATTGATCCAGGGGATCAAATTTTTCTCAAAATTCAAAGTGCTTTGAATCACTTCAAAGTGCTTTGAATCACTTCAAATCAAACGAGAGCATATGCCTCATCATCACGAACCCAACACAACTCGTTTGGGTTCAAACGAACGTTGGATGAGAGAGATATCACGTTCTGTTCAAATCAACAAATAGGCAAAAAAAATGTGCTGAATGTACAGTCCATACAGATGTTGACGTGGCAGACCGTACGACATGTGGCAGAGCTATACGACACATGGCAGGGCTGTACGACACGTGGAAGGTGTGGTTGGCAGTCGTGTGGACGAGTTGGCATATGACACGTGGCTTGTTTGTGGTGAATGGGATGGTGACACGTGGCCCAATCAATGGCTGCCACGTATCACCTAAACATTGGTTAAAACTTGTGTAGTCGGCAGGAATCGACCCCGCGACCTTCGGGCAGGGGTATGGCCTTGGGAAGAGCCGCCCAACTGGCACGCCACTATAGTGGTTCTTACCACTATATGGTTTTGTTTATATTTGAATTGCAATGTGTTTTGGAATGGGTGTGGACAGGGTTGGGGCTAAGCCCCATACCCCGTCCATATGTATATATATCATGTGACTATCCGCGCGCGTAGTTCAAATGGAGCCATAACACATATAACCGGTGGTCCATACACATACGACCGGTGGTCAATGTATTGCACGGGAGTTTTATTACCAACGGTTATAAAACCGCACCGACACTTGTCTCTCTATCATTTGATTTGGGACTTGGCCCCTTTTATATGTGCGTGCGGTTGTATGGTAGACCATATGCCCACGTACTTGGCGGTTAGGGGCTGGGCATGCCCTAACCATCCTACAGTTCACACCGTTTGTGCGGTTGCAACCGGTGATGAGTTTTCACACAAATATGCGCGTTGGGGCTAGGTTGAGGAGACAAAGATGCATTTTGGCGATCCAGAGACAACAAGTTTGAAGGGGAACTTCCAGGAAGCCTATCTTCTTCAATTTTAGGCCAAACGAAGTGCCAAAAAAGCCCAGCTAGGGGTTTTTGGACGTTCTGAAGCCATTGGAGCCATCTATTTCGCATTTTGAGCATTGTAAAGCACATATTTTAGCACTTTGAGCAAATAATACAAAAGATCCATTGGAAG
>ML795137.1:80686-95311 GCA_009831015.1 Picea engelmannii
TTGTCTGACTCTCCATATTTTATATGGAGAATGTGTTGCGAGCCAAGTTTTCTCGCGAGTGTGACAACTGCACCAATGGTTCTCATTGGGTAAGTGTCGTTGCTCTGTGCAAGTTCGTTGATTGTTGTGTCTGGTACGAAATGATATTCTAAACAAATCACATGATTTTTTTCCACAATACTTGTTTCATTGAGCGATATAATCCGATCACAATAACCATGGTCATATACTGTTTTGGGAAATATATTAAAATTTGTAATGGATATCCCATTACGTGGTAATATATTTTCTGCATGTTTCTGGACAAGTTGTGTAGAGATAGTCAGTGTGACTGTCATCAGGGATTTGTTGTCTGTCATGTCAGCACACATAATGGATCTAGTTTTGTTTTCCTTGTCCAAGTAAGTGTTATAGACGACCATTATGTCCCCGACGAACACTTGTCCAGTTCAACGATTGTTCAAGCCCTCTATTGATAGTATTTTGGGTGTTATAAGTTTAGACCTGGTGACATTTTTTGAACAGGAAAAGTAATGTGAATGGTAGTCTGTATTATTTTTTATTTTCTTTTTTTCCTGGACTAAATGTACAAGTAGACGCACAACTTGGATGAAGTATGGAGGCCAGAGTTTTGCAACCAGACCTCTTAGTCTGCAGAACTTGCGCTATGTTCGTCATCTAACTTGCGCTCATCAATGCTTCTTTTGAACTTCAATGTATGTGTTGCAGATGACATCGTCATATTTATCATGGCATACATGAATAAATAACTCAAGATATTTATTTGGTAAACATATCAGGAACACAATGTATGAATCTTTACCTTTGGGCTTGTCGTTATGTTGATGTTTGCGATGATTGACTGCTCATGCCCATGTCACTAGTACAACTTTTTATGATGCAAGCATGTGTAGATGAAAATCTGAAGGACTAAATAAGCATATGCATTGTATATTGTCCATAATTGTTATGAATGTCACATACATGCTCGAAGGAGATGGAATATGAAATAGGGTGTCAAGGGATACTCAGGAAACATGAGGAACCGACGGTCAAATTGTATGCCTCAGATTTTTTCACTGCAAAAATGTGTAACAGGGAATAGGGCATGATGGGGGAGTACGACGACCAATCTGTATATCATGAAACCTCCAAAGCTAGAGGCAAATCTTGAGCCCGCCAGCCTGGGAACCCGCAATCGAAAAAGTGGCTAAGTATGGAACGATGAAGCCATCGGTTAGAGTCGTGATATAGAAGCATGAGTATAAATGTGAACTCATGAGCTCGCCAACCCGCGCAACTCGACATTTTCAGAAAGACGACTAAGAAAAGCAACCGGAAATCAAAAGTAGAGGAGAAAAACAAAGGGGAATTCGGTTAAGTATAGAAGAGGGGAAAAAAGGGATAATAGAAATGGGGAGGGAAATGTTTGGAAGTAGGAAGTCTCAACAAAGGCCCATTGTTGCCAAATCATCGTTTTCTAGTCCAATATTATACTTGTTTTGTGTTTGATTTACTATTACAGTTGGTATACCTTTTCAAATATTGTACTTCAGCCCCCTTTGTTGTGGCATATAAGAATTCATCTTCTTGTCCAACTAATTTGTTTCTTTCAATGTAGCAATGTAGAAAATACAGTGGAAATGAAGGTAAGTTAGTATGTAGAAAGACCTGTAAAAAAAGAAATGCAATTCTATTTATTTCAATGTAGCAGCACAGAGAATACAATTCACATGAGGATAAGTTACTATGTAGGAAGATACATAGTATCCGCATACAAAAAATTGGGTGCAAAGCAGTAGAACAAATATACAAACAATAAATCAAATACTAAACAATGGAATATGAAATAAGAGTAGAAGCATGCACCTTTGTATATCCTCTTCTACATTTGCAACAAAGAGTCCCTTGTCTTCTCCAGTTATTCTGTTTGTTTAAATGTAGTAATGCATAAAAATACAATGGACATGAAGGTAAGTTGGTATGCAGGAAGACATGTAAAAAAATAAACAGAGTTCGATTTATTTCAATGCAACAACACAGGGAATACAATTGACGTGAAGATAAGTTATTATGTAGGAAGATACACAGTATATACATACAATAAACTAGGTGCAAAGCAGTAGAACACATATACAGACAATAAATGAAATACAAAACAATGGAATATGAAATAAGAGTACAAGCATGCACCTTTGTATCTCCTCTTCTATACTTGAGGTCAAGAGTCCTTCGTCTTCTCTAGTTATTCAATTTGTTTCAATGTGCGAATGCACAAAATACAAGGAACATGAATGGAAGCTGCTATGCAGGGGAGAACAAGTAATATGTACATACAGTAAATGAGAATCAAAGGAATAGAATAAAAGAGAGTTAGAAACATGAACCTTTTCTTTTCTTGATCCATGGTTGTAATTATATATAATTTTTCTTGTCCAAAATATATTACAAGCCAGAAAATATTAAGAAATTGCATGGTCATAGCTTAATGATTTTGGTTTTGTGCAACAAAGTATCCATATATGCTTTGAGACATGGAAATATAATTTTGCAATATCTTTGATGTATATTTCATATTTCAAGTACAAGACAAATTGTATCGTGGTTAGACMAGTCTGTGTATAGGATAAAGAGGTTGTATTGTGATATGGRCACATTTCACCATATATGGTTAATAAGTGTGTTTTGCACATGTTTTATCTTAACCAAAAGAAAGCGGACATTGTAATTGCACATGTAGTTGTCCAATTATTTGTTATGACACTATTTTGTAGCATGTCAACACTGAAGTATCCTAGAATGATAATGGTTTCGTCCAGATGTAAATGGTGTGATGCATTTGAGAACACATTCATTATGTTAGCAATGTTGCACGCGAAGCGGCATAGAAATTGAATATTGTAATTTTCAATCCATGGAACACTACTCTTGCTAGCACCATCTCAATATATTTTTCTTCTACAAGAACATTTTACAAAGGCATGTAGGTATGGTTCAGAGTTAGGAGAAAAAATTGGAGTAAAATCTAAGAGCAGGATGGAAAGATATGCCAATTTTGTGCAATTTTGTTGCAACCTAGGCACGGTTCTATCATACCTAGCCCTTCTACATCTACATGCAATTTTCTTCTACAAGAACATCCTACAGAGGAAACAAGCTTGACATCGTATTTTTCATTCGAAAGACACAGGTTCGATTCTCTTACGAGATAGGCACTAGATTTCGACTTCGTCACACGCGGCAAAGGACCAAAATTTGCAATGCTAGAAAAAATGATAGTCGGAGTTGTGCACATGACACTGGCATGGACATGGTGCAGAGTCCCAGGAAAAAATCGGAGGAAAATTGAAGAGCAGGAGAAAAAGATATGCCAACCTCTATGCAAAGTCTGCAGGACAAGAACGGTGAATAAATACTTAAACATTCTTACTTGCAAAATGAAAACAACGAACACGAATGAAAGTATACTGTTGAAACTTACTTGTTAATGATGAACGATAGAACCGCAGGTCCACTTGTGGGTGCAGGACTTGAACACTGCAAAGTGAAAAAAAAACAGCTCCAACTACCGACGCAAGACCCCAACCTTGCAAAGTCGAAGCAAACGAAAGAAAACAACAAGCAACAAACCAACGAGCAAGCACGAACATGCCCAACTACAGCCGCATGAACTCAAACTCGCAAACTTGAAGCAAACAACAACAAGCAGCAACCGACGAACCAACGAACCAACGAACCGACGAACAAGAAACAACCATTGGACCAGTAAACAACATATGTATCTTCAATGATTACCAATTTGCATCCCAAGCACAAAAGAAATCATAAACATATGATGACCATGTGAGTAGAAATAATTAAACATTCTTACTTGCGAACTGCAAACAGTAAACAACATAGAACGAATACAAATGAAATTATGGCATCGAAACTTACTCGGCAACGATGAACGACAAAAGCGCAGGTCAAATTGTGGGTGCAGGACTTGAACCTCGCAAAGTAAAAAAAACAGCTCCAACTGCGGATGCAGGACCCCAACCCTGCAAAGTTGAAGCAAGCAACAAGCACCAACAGGTCCAACCGTAGGTGTAGGTCCTCAACCTTGCAAAGTTGAACCAAACAAGAAGAAGAAGCAATCGACGAACCAATGAACAAAAAGCAACCATCGAACCAGTAAACAATATATGTATCTTCAATGATGACTAAATTTCATTCCAAGCATAGAAGAAGTATGAAACATACGATGGCTATGCAACTGGCAGTGGACAACAATATTGTCCAAATTCACTGCAACATTGTATGGAAAAATTCGAGGAAAAATGTACTGTGAGAAGCCTATTTAGGTAAACATTTAAGGTTGTTAGGTTGTTTAAGGGCCTCATGCTATGCAAACATTTAAGCTGCCATGCTTGTTTAAGGGCCTCGCTCTATGTAAACATTTAAGCTGTCAGGCCTATTCAAGTACCTCAAAAAGAGTGTCAATGCTCTAAACCTTCGGTATGTAAACATTTTAATACAAATAGAAATAATAAAAACATTAAAAAACAACGTCGATGCTCAAAACTTTCAATATGTAAATAGACTAGTTCAATTTTTCTCACAAAATCAACAATGATCACCGCACCTACCACTCTATTAAAAACGTTTGTTTATAATTAAATTATATATATTATTTTCGTCATGATAAATAACATAGAAATTAATATAAAAAATCAATTAATATAGTGTTATTTTATTTTAATATATTGCCTCGTTTCCTTATTATAATTAAAAACAATATAAAAATATAATTTGATAATGTATAAAAATATATTTTTATATTACAGAAAGGACATGAGTCAAAAAAAAAAAATCACCAAGTAAATGTGTCGTCATATTAAAATAAAATAACCCTTTATATTAATTGATTAAAAAAATAATTTTGTATCTTTATATTATTTAGGACATATTATGATATTATATATATTTTTAATTATGTAAAATGTTTTTAACCCATAATGGAAGGGCTATAATTTATTCAGTCCACGAAAAGTTGATGGCCTCGATTATTATCCACACTGACCAACTTGTTTACGAAGAACGATGGTGTCGCATGGGAGAAAGACAATTTGCCACATTAAAAACGGGAGAAAGATAATTTGCCACATTAAAAATTTGGCATGGAAGTCATTAAACATCACTTAATTTTTTTTAATTGCAAACTCTTTTATTTATCTTTTTCATGTATATTTTGGTTTTAATTAATAGGTCCATGCTATCACATTAATGTTTATAAATTATATATTAAAATAAATTATTAATGTTTATAAATTGTATATTAATTTTTTTTTATCAAATTAATATTGATAAATTTTATATTATTTTTTTTTTTTTAATTATTCATTTTTTTAACTTACTCCTATTTCAATTAGTTTCACTTATCTCAAAGTAGATTTCATTACACTCCAGGTGAGTAAAATGATACCATCTGAATATTTCATTTGTTGGAACAAATAAAACTCATTGGATTATATAGAAGATCAATGAGGAAAATGACATAGAAGATTAGTGTACCCACCCTCCTTTGTGTGTAGATTTCATATATTCAAAGTATTTAAAAGTTCATCATTGTTCTTCACTTTTTACAAAATTTCATCATTTTTATTATTATGAAGGTAATTGAGAATAAAATTTAGGTATGATATGTATTAGAGAATTAGTGAGTAAGTAAGATGTCATCAAGCCACCGGTAAAATGAATTATGGAAAAAAAACAATGGATCTCATTACATTCGAGGTGAGTAAAATGATACCATTCGAATATTTTATTTGTTGGAACAAATAAAACTCATTGGGTTATATAGAAGATTAATGAGGAAAATGACATAAAAGATCAATGAGGAAAATGGCATAGAAGATTCATGTACCCACCCTCCTCCTTTATATAAGATCAATGAGGAAAATGACATAGAAGATTAGTGTACCTAGCCTCCTTTGTGTGTAGATTTCATATATTCAAAGTATTTAAAAGTTCATCATTGTTCTTCACTTTCTACAAAATTTCATCATTTTTATTATTATGAAGATAATTGAGAATAAAATTTAGGTATGATATGTATTAGAGAATTAGTGAGTAAGTAAGATGTCATCCAACCACGGGTAAAATGAATTATGGAAAAAAAACAATGGATTTGTTAAGAATTTCAAGCCCCCCAAGTTTTCATTTATAAAAATAAATCTTTTAATTTTAAGTCTTAACACCACAAGGCATAAATTTATATTAGGTGGAGAGATCATATAAATTTTACAACATTTGAAATAAATTGCTTTACATTTTTCCTTGTTAAGAGAAAAAAATCTTTGTATGTGACTGAGGATTCTAATTTGAGGTAAAGATCGTGGATTGTTGAAAACAAACCCTTAAATCTTATTGAAAAATCGTGAATAACTTTGTTAGATAGGCAGTATTTGGTGTTCAAATGTTTAGAAATTTATGAGTTAATTAAGATCAACGTGGTCTAATGTGTCTTTAGGTAAAATGTGTTTCCTAAGTATGCATTTGTAGTTATCTAATCCAATAGTCACGATATGTTCTTCAAATAAAGTGATTCAACCATTCATATTCTACTTGATACCAATGACTCTATTGATTTGTGGCTTAACATATCATTAATCTGTGATCTCTATTTAAAGAGCATAGAGGGTCATTTGTTGATGATTGATTGTGAGAAACTCAAATGTAAAAAAAATTCCCTTCGCATTAATATATTGCCTCAAGTGGTTGCATAGGGTAGGGTCATGGATTATTTCCATCTTCAAGGGTTTTAACCATGTAATGCACTGTTAGGATATTTAAACACTTAGGAGTTAGTTAAGATCAACTTGGTCTAATGTGTTGTTAGGTAAAAATGTGTTTCTTTAGTATGCATTAGTATGCATTTGTAGTTAGGTAATCTGATGGTCACAATAGGTTCCCATCATAGAGTGATTTGACAGATCGTATTCTCATCGATCTTAACGACTACATTGACCTGTGGCGTAACACTCGATTGGTCTATGATCTCTATTTAAAGAGCATGGGGGGTCATTTGTCGATGATCGATTGTGAGAAACTCTCTTGTAAATCTCTCTGTAGTATTTTTCTTTTGCATTGATAAATTACTCCAAGTGGCCACGTTGGTTGTGGCTGTCGATGTTTCCCCATAGGGTTTTACCACATCAAAACATCGGTGTGTTGATATTTAATATGGTTGTGTGAGTGGTTACTGAAAGTGTTCATTGTCTGTTGGAATATCTATGTTGTCAAACATGGTATCAGAGGGCATTTGAAAATTTGATCCTGTTGTAAATCGATATCGTGAAGCCATGTTGTCGCATCTTTGGTTTCTGCCATATTTGTGCATTTCTAGGCTGAGAGGACTATTTCATTATGTTTGAAGCGCTTGTTTTAGTTAGGAATGCCTTTCGTTTCACTCGAATTTTTTTATGTTTTCCTAAGTGTTGTGATGATTACACAACACCCCTCCATCTTTCTTTATTTTTCCATAATATATAAAATGAAGTCTTTACTAAAATCCTAATAAGTTGGTTTCATTAAAATCCAAATTATTCATTTAGATGTTTTGCCATTGTAATAAAGTTCAAAAATCAAACATAGTTTTTCTTTTCAAGTCTTTCAATTATAAAAAATTAGTAATTACACAATTCAATGTGATTTTGTAATCATTGTTTTATACATAGTTCAAAGTTTCTTGTTAAGCGTTTTTTTTACTGCACCTCACGAAATGTGTTTAATGATAGGTTTTCGGAATGATCAAGGATTGGATCATCAATTAGAGGAGATCAATGGCTATTTTAATGGGACACATGCTCAGAGAACGAGGGTAAAACATTTGGTACAGAGTTAATTTGATTGCTAAATTAGATATTGAATAAATTGCCAGTTCTTGTGATGACATTATTGCACAATTTAAACCCCATACTAAATATGATTCCCACAATGAATTACGAACCTCTCATAACCCATTCCTCCACTCATTACTTATCGCATGTCGTCTACCTGTTATCATTTGGTAATATGTTATGTACACTTGGATTTACCTGTCTGCCACCTTGTTGTTCATGCAATAACATAAGATATTGCAATCACAAGTGGATAAATCCGAGTTTGATAAATCTTAAACCTACATAAGAGCTCATATTCAGAAACAAAGAGAGGAAAATTCAGACATAGAGTAAGAATATCATTAGGGTCAAATTTTGAAAAGGGGTTTCAGGATCGTTGTTTGTGTCAAACCTTGCAAAGCATATTTGGTAATATGTTATGTACATTTGGCTTTACCTGTCTGCCACCTTTTGTTCATGCAATAACATAAAAGATTGCAATCAAAAGTGACAAATCCAAGTTTGATAAATCTTAAACCTGCATAAGATCTCATAATCAGAAACAAAGAGAGGAAAATTCAGACATAGAGCAATAATATCATCAGGGTCAAATTTCAAAAAGGGGTTTCAGGATCGTTGTTCATGTCAAACCTTGCAGATCATATTTGATAGGTTTGAATCTTGAATGTATGGTGATACTAGAAAGAGCTAGTTGGGGGCAATGTTTTAAAGGTTCACTGGTCATAATGAGGAGATAACCATGGCGCTTGCTCAATCCTTCGACGAAAAATGCACAGAGGTAGGGAACCTGACTTTACACCTCTCAGAAAAATATTTAGATTACAGATTAAATCTTCCTCAAAAAGGGGGGAAATGTTTTAATAACAAAGCTATAGAGGTTAAATCCTTGACTCCTTTATGAATTAGGAATATGCAAAACCCAAATTAGGCTTCAGGGGTACCTGGGGTCTGGTTTAAATATCCATGGAGGGATCTGATCTTTTTAATTCAAAAGTACATAACTTGTGAAGGTCATTTAAGTCTGGTTTAACTGTATCATGTTAGAATGTTATTACATCTTAAAGGGGATATGCAATTGAACATGCCTCATTATCTGCTTAAATCATTGAGTAAAATGTCCAAAATTGTGCATAAGCAAGAGAGAAATGTTGAAAAATGCCTTTATCACCATGGCCTCATCCAAATCACTGTTAAAAATGAATTGCACAAACAGGGAATTGATTGGGAAAGATTTCTTATTGTGAACGGTTTTAAAGAGAAATATAATAGGAGGGTTTCTACAGAAAATCCACTGCAAGCTACCACAGAGATTAGAATCGATATTACATCCAAAAATACAACGAATCCTATATTAGAGGAGACAAAAGATGTGCAAGAAATTCATTGTATTTCTTGCGTAAAAAAGTATAGACAAGGAAGTAATAATCCCAAGAGGAAAGCAACTACAAAATTTGTGCCTCAAACCATGATGACATGATCTATGGCCAATAATTTTTTAGAAGATCAAGGAAATATTAGAAAAATGGAATCGACCTCTAGCAAGACAACAAAGAAACGTAAGATTCAAAAGTCATAATAAAACCCTAAATTCTCTCTAGAATTAGACAATTCTTAGAAAATGTTATATGAGTACATTGAGAATAAGGAAAAGTTGGATGAAGAACCTCCAGTCTTAAAGGATCCACATTTTTCACCAGATATCAACATTAGTAGAGATAATTTTCTTGTAAACAACGAATGTGAGAACAAAGATATACCGGTAAACATAAATCTTGAAGCATGTCATCCCTTGATACCATAAGATGACTTACTCACTCTGTCAAATGTCATGATCACCTCTCTACTGAGAAAAAGGGAAGATCATATTACAAAGTTAAAAAATGAAATGCGAGAAATGAAGATTCTTAGAAAAGTTATTAAGTCTGAAAATGAATCCATGAAATTTCATAGCATTAAGATTCAAGATGAGAACAAACAGTTGAAAAAGGTGTTGGCACAGGGGCAGACCCAGGGTTCAACTCTAACAATGCACCAACAAACCCTAACTATTGGCTCTTACGGCAACACCTGCGAAGCAGGTGAAGTCTCACCCAAAGTAGCAATAGGGGGGTTGCAGGACACAGGTGTCTACAACCAGAGGAAATGCAAGATGATTCCAAAAAAACAATGTAAAATAGCCCATGAATTCTTATCAGTATTATGCTTAACTTCGCGAAGTAAGTTATATCTTCTTATCTTCAAAAAAAAAAAAAAAAAACAATAGTACAATAACAGTAAATAACAAAGCATCAACCACATGGAACAACATGATTTTACCTGGTTCACCCTCTCCCTAAGGCTACATCCACATAACTATGTTTATTGATAGAATAGATGAAAATATATAGTTCTATATGCGCACTCAGCTGCAAATCCTTCTCTATATTCCTCTTTGTTTCCTATACCTAAGCACCTAATTGCAGGGACGATCTTCGCACCCAGTTGAAGACCCAAAGTACAAGAATTCTCTAAAACATAAGCACTTCTACATCTCAACACCACTATCTCCCCCCTTATCTCAACTCTTCTAGACCTCTATTTATACATACCATGACTCTTAGAAAGCCCTAGACCAAAGCCCAGGTGCCAAAACCCTAGGTCCACATAGCCCTATGTGCCAAAACCCTAGGTCCTCATAACCCGCATTTTAAGGACTTCACCGACCTGTTCTTCCTTCTTCTCTGTGAGGTGCTCCAAAGCACCCATTAGTGTCTTCTTCCGCTTGTTGACTTGTCCACGATCTATTTTCTTTGTTGTTTTGTCTTCCTTGATCAATGACTTGCTTTCCTTTACTTTGATCCTTCTTTTATGCTTCTTTAACCACTTTGAACCTTCCTAGGTTTGTGTGCCTTCCGTGCACTTCATACTTTGTCTTTTCTTCTTCCTTAATCTTTGCTTTCTTCCTTAATACATGACCAAGGGCCAACAAGCCCCCAACACTCACATGTGACTCATCCTGATTCACTGCAGGGTTGAGCCTTCTGTATTACTTCGACTGCAGACTGTGTGGAGCATCCTGTGATTTCTGCTCTGTCCCTCCCTATTGTGTGTAGACTGTCTTTTCTGTGTCTGGTACCCAATTTCAACTGCACCTGGTACCTAGACGCTTCTTCCTTTTCTTTTACTGAGAGTTGTGAGGCAGCTGGTTGTCACAATACAACTTCAATCAACTCCCATTTACTAACCCATCCTTCCATTCTCCATTAAGATTATTCAACTGCGCAGCTCCAACTTCTGTAACATAGGCAACCTCGAATGACCCAAGACAATGTATCCTGAACTTTCCTGGATGCTTTATGAACTTGTTGTCATATAAAAGTACTAAATCTCCTTGTTTAAATGCTTTCTTCTTGATATGTTTGTCATGGTAAGCCTTTTATCGTTCTTTTTATACCTGTTGATGAAATCCTGCAATGAACCTATCTTCCTCTAGTTCCATCAACTACGCGACCCTGAATTTAACAGTGTTGGTATCATCCATACCTGTAAATGCTGCAATTCTTAAACTAGGAACCAAATATTCCATAGGTACCACTACTTCCAGGCCATAAACTAACTTGAAGGGAGTCTGTGTTGTTAAATTTTTTCAAGTAGTTCAATAATCCCATAACATTGTTAGAATTCTCAAATCCCAATCATCTATGTTAACATTGCAAATATTAGTCAGCGTTGTCTCAAAAATCTTATTGAAATCTTCGACTATACCATTCGCCTGTGGGTGATATGGTGTGCTCTTCTGATGGTGAACTTCGAACTCCTGAGTCAAGGATTCAATAGTTTTTTTCGGGAAGTGTGTTCCTTGATCACTCATAAGAATCTTTGGGCATCCAAATCTGGTTATGATATCATCAAAGATGAACCACACAGTTATAGTTGCACTACAGTCTTTGACTGTTGTTTCTTCTGCCCATCTGGTCAAATACTCTATAGCAGTGATGATATATCGAGCTCCTTTGCACTTTCCTGGTGGGTTGATAGGTCCCACAAATTCAATATCCCATTTCTCAAATGCCTGTAAAGTTAATTGAGGTGCTAAAGGCATCTCATCTCTTCTAGAAGGCTTCCCTACTATTTGACAAACATCACAGGCTCTGTAATATTCCTTAGCATCCTTATGTAAAGTGGGCCACCAGAGGCCAGCTCTGAGAACCTTTTGCATTGTTTCTTTCCTGGCATAATGTCCTCATGCGATGCCTTCATGTGCTTCTGCAAGAATCAATGGTCTTTCTGACTCCATAACACACCTTCTTAAGATCTCATATGGTCCCATCTTATATAATTGTCCAACTATAAGTTGAAAATCTGCAGTGCAGACTATGGAATGTTTCTTCTGAATAATTGTATACTCACGAGGTGCCATTCATGTGGATAGGAACTGGACTATCTCAGCGAAGTGATCATCGACTTTCATGATGGCCAACAATTGTGCATCTAGTAGTGTATCATCCAAACTAGTAGGTTCCTTGCCATGTTCTAACCTGGATAAGTGGTCAGGTCCCTTATTTATTCTCCCTGGTTTGACCACAATCTCAAAGTCATACTCCTGGAATAATAATAGCCATCTACATATTCTTCCCCCCAACACTGGCTTGTTGACTAAGTACTTCAGTGTAGAATGATCATTAAACATCTTAAAATGTCCTCCCAACAAGTAGTGTCTAAACTTCTGCAGCGCATATACCATAGCTAAGCCTTCTGTTTCAGTGGTAGTATAATTTATTTCAGATGTTAAAGCTTCCTGCTAGAAAAGGCTATAGGGTGGTCAATATCTCTTGCACCTGGTTGTGCTAAAATTGCTCCTAATGCAATGGATGAAGCATCGACATGAACATGGGATTCCTTACTCCAATCTGGAAAAACCAAAATAGGCGCAGTGGTCATTTTCTGCTTTAATGTGTCGAAGCTCTGTTGGCATTCCTCTATCCATTGAAACTTGCTATCCTTCTTTAATAGATTCTCCATAGGTGATTTTATCTGTGCATAACCCTTAATAAACTTTCTATAGTATCCACTGTGTCCCAATGCAGTGTGCAATTGTCTAACCGAAGTAGGAGGAGGTAGATCAACAATGATAGCAATCTTGGAAGGATCTGCCAACAACCCCTGCTTACAAACAATGTCTTAACAACACTCCAAAAGGTGAAAAGAAAATACACTTCTTCAAGTTCAGGGAAATCTGACATTCCTTGCACTTATCCAACATTAATCTCAAACATTCAATATGATCTTTCAATAGACTATAAACGGTCCAGTCATCAAAGTATGCTTCCAAAAACTTATGTAAAAATTCCTTAAATGCTTCAACCACCACCCTGGAAAATAAGGCTGGTGTATTATTCAAAACAAAAGGCATCACAGAGTACTGAAAAGAACCCCATTCTATTGCAAATGTAGTCTTATGTATGCCCTCCTTAGCAATTATGATCTGGTGATAGCTTGAAAATCCATTTGTGAATGAGTAAACTTCCTTAGATCTACAAAGATTATGATTTCTCATGTCTTCTCGTCTTGGACCACCATAGGGCTGATCCATTCAGATTCTTTGACTGGTTCTATAGTTCTTGCTTCCAACTTTCTATCTAATTCAATCTTAACTTTTTGCTTGTACTTGGGATTCAGTCTGTAAGGCCTCTACTTGACAGGTCTTGCATCTGCTTTCAAAGGAATCTTCATTTCTCCCATGGGTCCTTTAATTCCCTTCATGTCTGTGAAATTGGTTGGAAACAAGTCCTGATACTCATGCAATAGTTTTGTAATATTATTAATAGTAGCATCATCCCAATAGTCTCCAACATTTGCCAACTTAGGTGCTTGCTCTGTTCCACTATTAACCTTCCTAATTTTAATAGGTTGCCCAACAAAAGGTAATTCAATCCCTGGCCCTTCTATATCTCTTTGTCCTTCAGTTTCTGAAATGTTCACATTCCTAGGGTCATCATCCTCATCAACATTAATATTATAACAACCCTGTAACCGTTGAAGAGGCGCAGTCCATTCATCTTATTCTTGTTCAAGAGGGGCGTTAGGTGCCTCCTCAAAGACCTTATGTCTTACAATTTGTAAAGATTGATCTACTATGGGGTACTGATTTTCAAATAGGAACATAGTTATAAAGTTATGGGTCATACCATACCAATCTATAGTGACTAAGCACATTTCTTCTTGAAGATACCAATTGATAGGCATAGTATCTAAGGTGTTAATGAGCTTATGTACCCATTTTTCTTTAGGAATGTTTCTCCAGGCTTCCTCACAACTTCGCACATGGTCCTTAGGACAACTCTGACCTGTGTATCAAACTTCGCAACCTTCAACTTGATCTGAAAAGTGCACTATCAACAAGGTGTGACATTGTACCCACTCCGCGATGTTCTTATTGTATGTTCCCCACCATCTAGATGGCGTTGCTTTCAAGGCTTCATCTAGTTCCAAAAATGTCTGTTGTGTTGGTACAATTCCTTCAAATTCAAATAAAAATGTCTCTAAATTATTCAAGCCATCAAATGTAGGAAGATTACTTACTTATGTGCCAATCCAGCGAATTGCCTTAGCAATCTGGCACACCTCCACGTAGAGACTTCATACATTATGTTCTGCCAATTTTCCAATGATTCTTTTGAATCTGACGAGCATGCACTTTCACTTCGCCAACTTAGATTTCCATCTGTTGTAGGATTAATATAATGTTGTTGTCCTGCTGTCA
>ML795137.1:95687-141674 GCA_009831015.1 Picea engelmannii
GCCTTCTCTGAAGCTCTTTTGATCCATGATCCATTTGTAGTCTTTCCTGGAGTCACCCTATCTTCTCCTGTGACAACGCCTCCTCTAGTAATAATAGTGACTCTGGGTTCCTCACCGCAAGGTTCAACTGATATTAGTTGGACTTGTTGGTTTCCACCTCGTCTTTCTTGAACTTTAGCTAACAATATTGGACAATATTCAATGACATGGTCAAATGAATGACAATAGCTGCAAGTAGTACAAGGGTTCTGACAATCCCTTGCCAAATGACCTGGTTGGGCGCAATTATAGCAAATAATATGTCCTCGACCTCGACCCATGCCTTCTCCTCATCCTCTTCCTCTGAACCCACCGCAAGGGTTGAAGTTTCCTCTTCCCGGGGAATTGAACTGCGCAACATTCCCTTCTGGTTGTCATTCACCTTGAATTCTATATGCATCCCTTGACCTTTCATGCATGAGGTCATAAGCCCTACAATCCTTCTCATCGTGCCCCACAGATTTACAGAATGTACAATAAATATTGGTGGGTGTCTGGACATATTTCTACATATAATAACATTCACTAGGGTGATGTCTAGTTCTCCATACCTCTCACCATGGTAAAGTAGCCTACTTCAAAGGGTTAGGGGCTCCAGAGGCCGAGTATTCATTAAATAAAGGACATTGCTGCTTGTCATGGCCCTTTTCTTTACATCCGATACACCATGTGTCTTCTCTTTTCTCTTTTCCTTTGTCTCTCTTCATGTCTTCAACCTGTAAAGATAAACTAGTTAATTGATTCAAAATCTGACTCATACTTGGACTGGATTCTCCTACAACGGTTGCTTCTAGTTTCATGGAAATCTCTAATGCCTCAGCCTGCGAAGCGACCTTCTGTAGCATTAGAGGAACTCTAATGTGTGGAAGGAGGGAAACAATGAACCATTCCTTATGTTGTTCGTCTGGAATCTGAAAACTTAAATGGCCTGTCAAGGTCTTAAACCTCTGATCAAATTCCCAAATAGGTTTAGTCACCTTCTGCTTGATTTCCTTCAACTACGTAATGTATTGCGACTCCAACTTAGGATTCTTGAACTCTACACTCAACGCAGTCTTAATTTCATTCAATGCTCTAGGCTATCTAGATGTTCTAGCAAACTTCATATACTAGCTCAGTGCACAGTCTCTCAAGGTAGTACTAATTTGAGCTCTCTTAACAGCTTCGTCGATGACTTGCTTAATGCTCCATACAACTTCACATAAGAACCAGTGCTAGTCAGGATCCTTAGATCTGTCTCCTCTAAAAATAGGTAACCTCATTTCATCTGCCATTGATTTTCCTTGGTTTCTCGACTGAGTTTGTACTAAATTTCTTGTGACGGTACTTTGAGTGCTCTGATTAATCTATTTTCTCTGGTTGCTCTAGTTACTTGGTGCTTCTAAAACAATAGGAGTAGTAGCAATACTTACTTCGACAGTAGGTGCAGTACCCAAAGTTCCTAGTTCTTCTTGATGAGGTTCTTCAGTCTCTACTACCTCTTCCCTTGCGAACTCTGAATACTCTTCGTCTGATAGCTCTGCTTCTTCTCCACTGTAGAATCCTTTGTCTTGTGTTAATGGCTCATAACTCTGCTTAAATAGGTTCGCAAGAGGAATCTTTTTGAATGATCTCCCACTATGCGTGTGTCCAGCCTCTATGTCACTGTCATTGTCTAAATTCTTGAACATTATCTTTAAGATCTAACTGATTACTATATCTTCAAGATATTCTTCTTATGCAATAACATCTTAATCTTCAACTTCAAAATGTGTAGAAACTTTCCTCTAGGTCCCTTGAAGAAATACCTCTCTGCTTGACTATATGATTCCACTCTGTCAATAGAAAATTCACTAATGTATCCTCCAATAGTGTTGTCAAACTAGAGATCCACTGCCCTTGACAGAACGTTGTCAACTTTCTTGAATTTCTTAATCAACGTCGATGTCCAAACCACAAGTGGTCTAGATTTGATTTCAAACTGAGTGTATGCTAATATGGCTAACCACTCGTACAACTCATGATGAACTCATGCAAAGAAAATTTCATGCACATCACTAAAGATGTACTTTCCCAACCAGTATTTTGTACTAATGTTAGGGTTCTTGTTTTGAGCTATGACGAAGTCCCTTTATTTTTCTTCTATCCAATTCTGAATTTTTGTCTTCGATGGAAACCACCTTGACCTTCCCTTAAGAATATCATGGTCCCAACAATGAAACCATTTGTTGGCACAGGGGCAGACCCAGGGTTCAACTCTAACATAGCACCAACAAACCCTAACTACTGGCCCTTACGGCAACACCTGCGAAGCAGATGAAGTCTCACCCGAAGTAGCAATAGGGGGGTTGCAAGACACAGGTGTCTACAACCAGAGGAAATGCAAGATGATTCCAAAACAACAATGTAAAATAGCCCAGATATTCTTATCAGTATTATGCTTAACTTTGCGAAGTAAGTTATATATTCTTATCTTCAACAGAAAAAAATAATAGTACAATAACAGTAAATAACAAAGCATCAACCACATGGAACAATATGATTTTACATGGTTCGCCCTCTCCCTAGGGCTACGTCCACATAACTGTCTTTATTGATAGAATAGATAAAAATATATAGTTCTAACTGCGCACTCAACTGCATATCCTTCTCTTTCTTCCTCTTTATTTCCTATCCTTGAGCACCCAGCTGGAGGGACAATCTTCACACCCAACTTAAGACCCAAAATACAAGAATGCTCTAAAACATAAGCACTTCTACATCTCAACACCACTATATGCCCCCTTATCTCAACTCTTCTAGACCTCTATTTATACATTCCATGACTCTTAGAAAGCCCTAGACCGAAGCCCAAGTGCCAAAACCCTAGGTCCACATAACCCTAGGTGCCAAAACCCTAGGTCCTCATAACCCACATTTTAAGGACTTTGCCGACCTGTTCTTCCTTCTTCTCTGTGAGGTGCTCCAAAGCACCCATTAGTGTCTTCTTCCGCTTGCTGACTTGTCCACGATCTATATTCTTTGTTGTTTTGTCTTCCTTGATCAATGACTTGCTTTCCTTTACTTCGATCCTTCTTTTATGCTTCATTAACCACTTCGACCCTCCCTCGGTTTGTGTGCCTTCCGTACACTTCATACTTTGTCTTTTCTTCTTCCTTAATCTTTGCTTTCTTCCTTAATACATGACCAAGGGCCAACAAAAGGAGAATGATATACTGGTGAAATATGCACACAAATGGCTTGAGCAAACCAAAAGACTCAAGCAAAGGAATCATATTTTGCAAGTTAGGATCCTTATGTGCAAACCAAGAAGGTGGCTTAATAAGCACACGCATCAAAGCTAAAAATTAAAGGAAGGATAACCTTTTGTTACAAGTTTTGTCAAAGCTCCATGCAATTTTTGTCTATCAACATGCCTAACTTTTCTCCAAAGTTTTTTGATAATGAATATCCCTTTACCTCTGAACAAAATCTTGCACTGCAATAATTCTAAGATCATAAGGTACTAACGTTTATATTCTTGATGTCCTATATTTAGCAATTTAAATTTTAATCATGTTACCTTTTTAACCGGATCGACAAGAACTTTATAATGGTTCGTTTGATATCAACAGACATAAATACTTAAGATTTGAAAGAACTTGAGGAGGAATTTCGGAGTCAACAGACATATTTTTCTTGTCTAAAAACTTTTAAGTTCTTTCTACACCAGAGACCGAAGACCAAAGACCAGAGACCAGGTTATTGAAGCTGATTTGGTATTTTTATAACAAGATCATTTATATCATATATCTCTTGCTTGGAAATTTTCTTGTTTTAAATTAGAGTTTGTTGTTCTCATCAAGTTTTAGTTTAATCTTGAAACACAAAGTTGATTTTTTTCTGTTGGATTAAAGAAAAATTTTAAACATTGGCATTCATGTTTGATGTTATCCAATCTTTTCTTTTCCAATTATTATAATCCTATGATATTGTGCTTCTTATATATAAAGCATAATACTTGTTGTCTTATGAATGATTATTTCTATGATTTCATGAAATGACTATGCAACAGTGATTAAAAATAGTGAGAATTCTTTCTTACATTTTGTCACTTACCTTTTATGCTTGATATATATGTTAGTTGACTTATATTTGTTCAACAATTATTTAATTCTTTGGAGATTGTTGATAATTTGAAAAAAATTGATAACCTGCTTATACAAACTTTTGTCGTACATTCTTGTATTCAAAAGTCTTAAAATCATCTATGGTTATCATTCAAGTGTATATGCTAATGATCTTTATCTACTCTTAGAAAGACCATTAGTATATTTTAATTATTCTTAAAGTAAAAGAATTCCTTCTAAACACTTTGAGAATTCATCTTTTTTATCTACAAGTCTTAGTCTTGCTCTCATTTTTGAGATATGAATAGTTTGTCAGTTTTATTTTTTATTAAAATAAATTAGGAAAACTTAATCTTGGGAGAAATAAGTCTCTTTTGGAAGAGCAAACTATTCGAATGGCAAAATGAGCCATCTAAATTGGTCGGAAACTACCATCCCAAACGAAAACTTGCTTAAATGGGGCTTGTTATCAGGTAGTTATCCCCTGTTTCAGGAGGGAATTTTTCCGTATGTCAACACTAAGATACAACCATTTCAATAAGATCGAGAGCCATAAATCTTGAATACGCCCTTTTTAACATTTTTGTAGAGACAAATTTCAGTTTTATGTTTTTTTATTTCCTGGTTGATACTCTTTTCAATCTGTGTATGCTCTTTTCCCTGTGCTATGTGCGATCTCGACAAAAAAAACAAAACGGAAAGGGTTTTCTTATCTATGTATGCTCTTTTTCGTGCGCTCTGTGCGATCTCGGTGAATTAGAAACAGAGAAAAATTTACATTTTTTGGGTAAGCTCACCAAGATCCAACCCTTGTTGTCGTCGAAAGTGAAAATTTTTTCTTGTGTGAAAATAGTTTTTTATGAGCACGCTCTCCAAAGCCCTCAATAACAACAACAACCCCAATTCTCCTTCTAAACAACATAATATGTTTTTCACTAGCTCATTGGGTTAAAAGTTGCTTTATTAAGAGGTTTTGAGTTCAAGTCACTTCTTTTATTTATTTATTTTGAAAATTTTCATGCATTCATTGTAAAGTGCATTTCACATAAGTTATAAAAGTGAATCAAAATTAAATAACCTTATTTTATTTTAAGTTGTTTTGCATGCAACTCTCGTATACAAAGTAACTTCATTGTAAAAATGATTCCCCTTTATTTTTATAAAGTGGGTCACTTGATAAGTAACTTATTTAAAAGTGAGCTTATAGGCACACTTAGGAGGAGCATCACTATGTGGACCAACTTCTACTTGCCATGTGGTTCTTTGGTTACAATTTATATGTTTTTTCAAAAATGCATAACTTTCACATCCGAATTATGTTTCCAGTGCCGTTTTTTTTAAACAACCTATTTTTTCGAGATCTTTCCATCAAGACCATCAGTTTCACCTTTTTTTTCATATTTTAATATTCATTCTCCCAATGATCATTTTTTACCAGTACCAACTACTTCTCATTTAACTCTCATATGGAGGATGTATTAAGAAGTAAAGGATTGTACCGGATTACCTTGGGGAAAGAATTAAAACCCATTGATGATGAAAATAAAGTCAAATGTGCCAATAAGAATGACGAAGCATGTGGACTGGTCAAAATGTCCATATCTCTTGATTTAAGGTTTCACCTTCAAGGAAGTGATGACCCTGATAATGCTTGGGAAAATCTTGAAACTATGCTTGGTAAACATAATATTATTCAACCCACCAGTTGGAGAATCAGTTAATGACCTTAAGTCCAAATGATTTTCCTTGCATTGAAGATTATTATCTAAGTTCAAAACACTTAGACTTTTATGTATAGAATGCAAAATAGATCTACCAAAATATTGATGCATATATGTTATTATCGCTTAGATTGGTAGTTCATATTTTGATTTTTTTATCTTCCTTTTGTGCCACCAAAAAATCTCTAGGGAGTGCTTATAAAAAACCCTCTCTTGAGTCCTTTTCTAATTCTCTAATTCGAAAGCAAGATAAGATTTTGCAACTTGGATTGATTAGCACTGTAGGTACATCCAACAAATCCTTAGTGGCCCTATAGAAAGATAAATCCAAGAATCCAAAGAATCAACATCCTCGCCACGACAACAAGCAAAACAAGGGTCCAAACCCTCTCAGCCAACTTCCTCTCCTAATGGTGACAAAGGAGAAAAATCTAAAAATAAGAAGACTAACAAACATTACAACTTTTGTGGGAAAGACGGTCATGATGAGTCCAAATGTTTTAAAAAGATGGTAGCTTTAGAAGCAACGATGAAGAAGCACACCATCATTATTGATTCCACTTCTTCTTATTCTTCTCATGTACATGCACTTTTTTCTTCTTGTTTTGCTTTCAATGCAACTTCTACTTCTTATTCTTCTCATGTACATGCACTTTCTGCTTCTGGTTTCTATTTCAATGCAACTTCTACTTCTTCTTCTTCTCATGTACATGAACTTTTTGCTTCTGGTTTCTCTTTCAATGCAACTTCTACTTCTTCTTTTGATGAGTGGCTCATTGAATTTGGAGCATCTTATCACATGCCTAAGGATAAAGCCATATTTTTTGCTCTAAATGAATGTAACACCAAGAAAATATGTGTTGGTAATGATAGATCTCTTAGCGTTTCAGGGTTGGAACAATTCTGGTAGATAATGGTCATTTGAATGATGTATTATGTGTTCCAAGTCTTTCATGCAACCTTCTATCCGTATATCAAATCACTCATTCAGGTGAAGGTAAATTGTAGAGTTTTCACCTCACCAAGTTGTAATCAAGGATCTAAAAAATCCTCAGCATTTTCTTGCAACTGGAATTGTTGATGATATTACCAGGTTGTACAGGTTTGACAACTTTGTGTCATCTTCTTTTCCATAAGTTTTTGTTGCTTGTAGCGATGAATTGAGCAAACTTTGGTATGAGCAGTTTGGTCATCTAAACTATTGGTCATTGCAGCAACTATGTAATCAACAAATGGTGATTGGACTTCCTCTTGTTTCGTGCAGAGATGGTGTTTGTGCCTATTTTGTTCTTAGAAAACATCATTGGGACATTTTTGACAAGCATGCCTCTTGGCACTCCTTGACCCCTTTGCAGCTTGTTCACGGTGACTTGTGTGGTCCACTTTCTTCTCCTTATTTTTCTGGGTGCAAGTATTTATTAACTTTCATTGATGACTTTTCCATATGCACTTGGGTTTGCTTATTAAAACTTAAGAGCAAAGTTTTTGACAAGTTCTTGGCCTACAAGGCCCTTGTAGAAAAAAAATATGGACATCAACTTCAAAGGTTAAGAACAGATAACAGAGTTGAATATGCGAACAATAAAATTACAAGTTATTGCACTACACGACATCCAAATGCAAAACATTGTTCCATATACACCACAACAAAATGGTGTTGTTGAGAGAAAGAACCACACATTAAAAGAAATGCCTAATTGTATGATCCAATCTTAAGGGATTAAGTCTAAAGTATTGGGAAGAATCTATTAACTATGAAAATTACATAGTAAATCACATTCCCACAAAGGCTCTTAAAAACATAACACTGGAAGAAGCATGGAATAAATTTAAGTGAGATGTAAGTCACTTTTGTGTATTTGGCAGTGTATCATGGGCTCACATTCCTTATGAGAAAATGAAAGCATTGCAACCTAAAAGTGAGAAGTGCATATTCATTGGTTATTATGAAGATGTCAAAGGTTACAGACTTCTTCAACCTCATTGTAATGAAATTAATATTAGAAGAGATGTTAAATTTGATGAAAATATCTTGGTCTGCGATCCTAATTCGATGTTTTTTTCCTTCTTTGGCCTGTGATCCATCTTCGACGTTTGTGCCTTATTTTGTTCCTATTTTGGTTTATTCTTCTTCAGATGATGACAATGAGGATGGAAATCCACCTTCGCCTGCTCACCTTCCTTCATATGAGTCCATTGAACCTGAAACTGCAGTAGCACCACCGCTTCTTAG
This sequence comes from Picea engelmannii, assembly GCA_009831015.1. Taxonomy (NCBI): domain Eukaryota; kingdom Viridiplantae; phylum Streptophyta; class Pinopsida; order Pinales; family Pinaceae; genus Picea; species Picea engelmannii. Next base: position 103,769 of record ML795137.1, read on the forward strand.
ATGAGTCTGTTCAACACGAGAAGCAACCAGTGGCCTTACTGGTGATCCTTCAGATCAACATCTAACACGTTCATAGTTCTAGTGAGCCTCTTCTCTTTTGGCTTAAGTTTCAGAGAATCATGATCGAGAGACATTTGTAGAAGCTTCAGGTCATCCAGATTGGGATACAACAATGAATGAAGAGTATCTCTCTTTAATGGTGAATGATACTTGGGATCTTGTACCTCTTATGAAAGGAAGAAAACTTTCCAGATGTAAACGGGTCCATAGAATTAAGTATTCATCAAATGGAAGTGTTGAAAGACAAAAAGATCGTTTAGTCACCAAATGATTTTCCCAAGTTGAAGGAATTGACTATAATAAAACCTTTTCCCCTGTAGCCAAAATGAATTTCATTTGCCTTGTTCTAGCCCTTGCAACCTCATATAAATGGGAGGTCCATCAGATGGATGTCAAATCTGCCTTCTTGCATGGAGATTTTCAAGAATAAATCTACATGGAACAATCTCCTGGCTATGTCCATAATGACTCCATATTTTTTTTCTCCTTAAGAAATCTCTTTATGGTCTTAAGCAAGCTCCTTGAGCTTGGTATGCCAAAATGGATAGTTTTCTTCTTGATACCGACTTTTCTAGATGTCATTCTGACCCTAATGTCTATACTAAGAAAGTGGGATGTCATCTCATAATCCTTTTTCTTTATGTTGGTGACCTTATCCTCACTAACATTGACCCAAAACTTTTAAACCATGTGAAAACCAACCTTAAGAAGAAATTTGATATGACAGACTTAGGAGTTTTGCACTATTTTTTTGGCCTCCAAGTTTTGCAAACCAAGGAAGGAATATTTCTTTTCCATTCTAAGTATACTTGTGACCTTCTTCGTCACTTTCACATGGAAGAGTCTAAACCAACCCCTTATACCTTCCAGTTTGGAGTCAAAATTACTTCCATTTGTACTTCTCCCGAACTTGATGCCACTTTGTATCGTCGGTTAGTTGGTAGCCTCTTATACTTGACCCATACCCATCCTAATCTTTCCTTTGTTATTGGTCTTGTTGCTTGGTATATGCAAGCAGCCCATGAAAACCATTGGAAAGTAGCTAAGATAATACTTCAGTATGTTTGGGGTATAGTTTAGTTCGAGATACATTACAACTCAAGAGGGACTCTATTGGTTGGTTTCATTGATTCAAATTGGGTTGGCAACCCTTATGATCAAAAGTCTCTTGTAGGTTATGTTTTCATCCTTGGCTCGAGACCTGTCACTTGGACATGTAAGAAACAACATGATATTGCTCTTTCTTTAGCAAAATCAAAGCACCAAGCAATGGTTAATGCAAGTCGGGAAGCCTTGTGGCTTTGATAGATCCTTTCAGAGTTTGAATTGCAGTAGCAAAATATGACCTGCCTTTGGTGCGACAATCAAAGTGCCATCAAGATTGCCAAAGATCCAATTCAACATCAACGCAATAAACACATGGAGCTACACACAATCTTCATCAGAAAGGTCATTCATGATCGAGTTATTGAAGTGATCTCCTACCCTATAGAAGATCAAGTTGTGAACATTTTCACAAAGTCTCTTACAAGAGATTGTTTTCAAAATTCGATCTATGTTAAGAGTTGAGGAAGTTGTCATTAAGGGGGGATAGGCTCTAATGCCTCTTCCCTTCTCCCATTGTGTCGCCTTTGTAAATCCTTCAATCCTATCCCAAGTTTTTCTTAAGAGGGTGTGTTAGGATATTTTAGACACTTAGGAGTTCGTTCAGATCAACTTGGTCTAACGTGTCGTTAGGTAAAAGTGTGTTTCTTTAGTATGCATAGTTAGGTAATCTGAAGGTCATGATATGTTCCCGACATAGAGTGATCTGGCAAATCATATTCTCCTCGATCTTAATGGTTACATTGATCTATGTCTTAGCACCCGATTGGTCCAGGATCTCCATTTAAAGAGCATGGAAGGTCATTTTCCAATGATCGATTGTGAGAAGCTCTCTTGTAAATCTCTCTTTAATATTTTTTTTGCATTAACAAACTGCTCCAAGGGGTCATGTTGACTAGGGTCGTGGATGTTTCCCCATAGGGGTTTTACCACATCAAAACATTGGTGTGTTGATCTTTGACCTAGTAGTGTGAGTGGTTACTAAAGGTGCTCGTCCTCTATTATAATACATGTGTTGTCAAACATGCACTCATGTAGTGATCCTTGATTTGTTTTTTAGAGTGATTGCTTAAGGTGGTTCAAGTTGTGTGGAAACACACTATTTATTGAACATAGTATCAAAGACTATATGCATACTTGCTCCCATTGTTGATCGAGATACTGAACCTATGTCACTGCATGCATCACAGGACTCCTATTTCTAATATTTTTAAATATTCCTTGGTTGAGAAAGTCATTTCATTGCGTCCATATCACTGCTTTCAATTGGAAACATTGTTTGTTTCACTCGAAAAGGTTTTTGTTTGCCCAATAACCTCCATTTTTATCAAATCTCGAGGTATATAATTATATTACTATTGTTAAATTTTATTTTTATATCGTGTTAATATATTTTATTTTTATATCTTTGATTTGCTACATTTCCAGTTTGCACATGCTCTTTGTCGTGTGCCTTATGCGATCTCGACAAACCAAAAATAGAGTAAAAAATGTTTTATTTTCTACATATGCTCTTTGCTCTACACTTTATGCAGTCTCAACAAATCAAAAATAGAGGGAAAACTTGTATTTTCTAGGTAGAATAATTGAGACCTAACCCTGATACTATCAAGTTTTAGATTTGTTTTTTCAAAATTTTGCTAGTTTTTGTGTGTCATTGTTTTGAATCTCTTTGTAGACAAAAATAAAGGTTTTGGGGGGTAAGCATGCACTTTGAGGCAAAGAGAGAAAGAAAAAATAAGGCCCGTCTTCTACTTCATAAAATTTGTTGTATTTTTTGCATTATTTCACTTGGTTGAATATTACTTTATTAAATAAAAGGTTTTAAGTTCAAGTTTTTTTTTCATTGAGTTCTTTAAAAAAATGATGCAATTTTAAGTTATCGCATAACTTAATTGTAAAGTGCATTTAACTTAAATTATAAAAATGAATCATTATAATGTAATTTTAGTTTCTTTTTAAAGTTTTTAATTCATACAACTTTAATTTATAAAGTAATTTCATTGTAAAAATCATTCTCACTTATTTTATAAAAATGGGTCACTTATTGTAAAAGTAACTTATTTGCTAAAGTGAGCTTATAGGAAAAGTTAGAGAAAGAAGGGGATTTTTTTTTTACTAAGCAACTTCATTGTGCGCCCATGACCATGTTGGCCAACCTCTACATGTCACGTGGCACTTTTGTTACATTTTATGCATTTCTTAGAAGGGCATAATTTTGACATACAAAGTTCGTTTTCAATACCATTTTTTAAAATTGTCTATTTTTTCAAAAGCTTTCCATCTAGATAGTCAATTTCTAGTTTTGAACCTATCTCACCTACATATTTTAATATGGCTAGTCCAAATGATCTTATGCTTGCCAGTTCAAACTACTTCTCATGGAAATCTTGTATGGAGGATGTGGACTTTACTGGATATTAAAAATGACGAATCACATGGACTAATCAGGATGTACATCTCTAATGATTTATGGTTTCACATTCAAGGAGTTGACAAATCCAAAAAACCATATTTGGTAAACACGTTGAGATTCGAGCCCAACAACTTGAAAACAAATTAATTTATTTAAATCCTAGTGATTTCTCTTTCATTGAAGATTATCTATCTAAGTTCAAAACACTTAGGCTTTTACTTGAAGAATGTAACATACACAAGAAGAATAACCAATGGATATACACTATTTTTGTTGAGCTTAGTAGTGCATATTCTATTTTTGTATCTACTTTTTACACCACCAAAGAAGCTCTATCGATTGCTTACAAGACACCCACTCTTGAAGTTTTTTGTGATTCTTTAATAAAAGAGCAAGATGAGTTCTTGCATCTCCGAGTGATCAAAACTATACATAAATCTAAAAAGCCTCAATGGCATAATAGAAGGATAAATCCAAGCATTTGAATAAGCAACACCCTCAAGACAACAAACAAAACAAGTGTCCTAAACTCTCTCAATGAGCTTCTACTCTCAATGGTGACAAAGGAACTAAATCAAAAAGTAAGAAGACTGGGAGACATTGTAATTTTTGTGGGTGAGATGGTCATCTGGAGTCTAAATGTTTTAAAAACATGGAAGCCTTAGAGGCAACAATGAATAAGCACAACATCAATCTTGATTCTTGTTCTTCTAACTCTTCTTCCCATGGACATGCAATTTCTACTTCTAGTTCTTCCTTCAATGCAACATCTACTTCTTCTTCTAATGAGTGGCTTATTGATTTTGGAGCATCTTGTCATATGGCTAAGGATAAAACCATTTTTCCTGCTCTTAATGAATATAAAAGCAAACAAATATTTGTTGGTTTGATAGATCTCTTAGTGTTGTAGTGTTTGAAACAATTCAACTACATGATGGTCATTTTAACGATGTGTTATATGTTCGAAGTCTCTCCTACAATCTTCTATCTGTATATCAAATCCCTCATTTAGGTGAAGGTAAAACAATAAAGTTTCCACCTCACTAAGTTGTAATCAAGGATTTAAAATATTCTAAGCATGGCCTAACAATTGGAATTGTTGATGGTATTATCAGGTTGTATATATTTGACAATTTTTGGTCATAATATTTTCCATTAGTTTTTGTTGCTCATAGTGATGAATTGATCAAGCTTTGGCATTAGTGATTTGGTCATTTAAATTATCTTTGATTGCAACAGCTATATAATCAGAATATGGTGATTAATCTTCCTCTCATTTCTTGCATAGATGGTGTTTGTGCCAATTGTATTCTCGACAACCATCATTGGGACATTTTTGACAAATGTGTCTCTTTGTGTGCCTCGACCCGCTTGGATCTTGTCCATAGTGATTGAGTCATCTGCTTCCTTCTCCTTCTTTCTCTGGGTTCGAGTACTTCTTAACTTTCATTGATGACTTCTATGAAATTAATTGGGTTTATTTATTAAAACTTATCAGTGAATTTTTTGACATGTTCTTGGCCTGCAAGGCCCTTGTAGAAAAACAATATGGGCATCAATTGTAGAAGTTAAGAACAAACAATGGAGGTGAATATGTTAACAACCAATTTACAACTTACTGCACTGCAGAGGGCATCCAGATGCAACATAATGTTCCATATGCACCACATGAAAATGGTGTTAATAAGAGAAAGAATCACACATTAAAGGAAATGACAAAATACATGATCCAATCTAAGGGATTAAGTCCTCATTTTTGGGTATAAACCATTAATTGTGCCAATTACATAGTTAATCACACTCCCACAAAGGCTTTAAAAAATATAACACTAGAGGAAACATGAGGTAAAATTAAACCAAATATAAGCCACTTTCGTGTGTTTGGTAGTGAAGCACAACTCACATTCATGATGAGAAAATGACAACATTACAACCTAAAAGTGAGAAGTGCATTTTTGTTGGATATTTTGAAGATATAAAAGGTTACAAACTTCTCCAATCTCATTCCAATGAAATTATTAGGAGATATGTTAATTTTGTTGAAGGTCTCTAATCCCATGAGCCAAATTTGGAGATTGTGCCATCTTTGGCCTACAAGCCATCTTCAATGTCTATGCCATCTTCTATTCCCAATTTTTTTGTTAGTGACCCTATTTTGGTTGCTTCTTCACATGAAGACAATAAGGATGAAAATACACCTTCTCTTGCTCACTTTCCTCTAGTTTGGTCCATTGAACATGAACTTGCACCAACACAATTGCTTCATAGATAGGTATGTATAACATGAGAAACAGTTGGTGATCTTGCATATCAACATCATACACATTCACAATTCTAGTGATTCTCGTCTCTTTTGGCTCAAGTTTCAAAGACTCGTGATCCAAAAACATTTGTCGAAGCTTAAGGCCATCCAAATGGGGACACAAAAATGAATGAAGGATATCATTTCTTAATGGTGAATGATACTTGGGATCTTGTACCCATTCTGAAAGGAATGAAACTTGGTAGATATAAATGGGTGTATAGAACCTCATATGCATCAAATGGAAGTTTTGAAATACATAAGGCTCGATTAGTTTCCTGGTGATTTCTCAAGTTGAAGGGATTGACTATAACAAAGCCTTTTCCCTCGTAGCCAAAAATGAATTCCATATGCCTTGTTTTATCCCTTTCCACCCCACATAAATGCGATGTAACAACCCAAATTGATTAATTTTATCATAGTTTTTAATTTAAATTTAATTAATTATTAAAATATATTAATGAGTCTTTTATTATTTTATTATTAAAAGGTGGGTGAAATAATTAATGGGGGGATACGGCTGTTGGGAAATTAATGGGGGGGTAAGGTTGTTGGGAATTAATGGGGGGATAAGGTTGTTGGGAATTAATGAGGGGGATTTGAGAGAGGAGGATAAGGAAGAAGGGGAGGACTGGGAAGAGGGATCTTATTTATGTTTGAGGATTTCTGAATTTCTAAAAGGGAGAGGAGGAGAAAGAAATTGGAGGAATGGTTTTGGGGAGCTCTCACAGGGCACTGTTGTTGCTAGGAATTTTGGGCTCAGGGGCCAGGAAACCTCAAGGATTCCTAGAGCTAGGGAGCCGGAGAGGTCGTTCCTAGTTGGCTTGGAGGTTAATATTCAGTCTGGGCAAGAACAAGAATGGGATCAGATAGAAAAGGGACTAGATAACCAACCTACAGGTGGAGGTATGTATTATGATGTTGTTATCATTATTATGTTGTTAATGCTGATAATATTACGTTGTTATCATTATTATGTTGTTACTTTTTATTACTGGTTTATTCCAAGTATAAGAAAATCATGAAAGAAATTCTAAACTAAATTTCAGTCATTTCAGTAGGAGATTGTAGAAAATATTTATTTATCTTGAGTCCTAAAATAGGTAGGCTTTACATGGGAGGTCCATTAAATAGATTTCAAGTCCACCTTCTGGAACGAATATTTGGAAGAAGAAATTTACATGAAACAATGCCCTGGCTATGTTTATAATGACTCCATCTTTGTTTGTAGACTTAAGAAATCTCTCTATGGTCTTAGGTAAGCTCCTTGAGCTTGATATGCTAAAATGGATAACTTTCTTCTTGACATGGACTTTTCTACATATCATTTTGACCCTAATGTCTATGCCAATAAAGTAGGTAACCATCTCATAATACTCGTTCTTTATTTTATTGACCTTATTCTCACTAGTAGTGACCCCAAGATTTTAAACCATGTGAAATCCAGTCTTGAGAATAAACTTGAGATGATAGACTTGGGATATTTGCATTGTTTCCTTGGTCTCTAAGTATTGCATACCAAGGAAGGAATTTCCCTTTCCCAATCTAAGTATGCATGTGACCTTGTTTGTTTCTTTCATATAGAATATTGCAAACCAGCCTCGTCTCCCTTCTAGTTTGGAGTCAAATTTGTCGCCACTTGTTCTACACTCGAAGTAGATGCCAACTTGTACGTTAGTTAGTTGGTGGTATTTTGTATTTGACTCATACCCATCCCAATATTTCATTTATTGTTGGTCTTGTTTCCCAGTATATGGAAACACCCCATGAGAGCCATTGGAAAGCATAAAAAAGGAAACTTAAGTATATCTGGAGTACAATTCAGTTTGGTATACATTATAGTTTAGCAGGGTATCCTTTGTTGGTTAGTTTCATTGATTCTGATTAGGTCGGTGACATTGATGATCAAATTCTACCGTGGGTTATGTTTTCAATATTGGTTCTAGACCTATCATTTGGGATTATAAGAAGCAACAAGCTCTTGTCATTTATTTAGCAGAAACAAAGTTTCAAGCAATGGTAAATACAAATCAAGAAGCCATGTGGCTTCGATAGATCCTTTTAGAGTTTGGATTCCAATAGTAGCATCCAGCCACACTTTGGCATGTCAATCAAAGTGCCAAATATCTTATTCAACATGAATGCAAAAAACACATTGAGTTACACATGCACTTAATTAGACATCTTATTCAGGATCATGTTCTCGAAGTGTTATTTTTCCCTACAAATGATCAAGTTGCAGAATTTTTCACAAAATCTCTTACATAAGCAAAGTTTCCAAACTTAAAACTATGTTAGGAGTTCAGAAAGTTGTCATTAAGGGAGGGTACTAGGCTGCAATGCCTCCATTCTCCTATTGTGTCACCTTTGTAAATCTTTCAGTCGTATCCTAAGTTATTCTTAAGGGAAGGTGTTAGGATATTTAGACACTTAGGAGTTAGTTAAGATCAACTTGGTCTAATGTGTCTTTAGGTAAAGTGTGTTTCCTTAGTATGCATTGGTATACATTTTTAGTTATCTAATATGATGGCCACAATATGTTCAAGGCATAAAGTGATCCAATTATCCATATTCTCCTTTATACTAACATCTATATTGATCCATGACTTAACACCAAATTGGTCTAAGATATTTATTTAAAGCATGGAGGGTTATTTGGCGATGATTGATTGTGAGAAACTCATATGTAAAAAATAATTCCTTTTGATTTAATATATTCCTTCATGTGGTCATGTTGGTTGGGGCCATGGATTGTTTCTATATTTAAGGGTTTTAACCACATATTACATTGGTATATTGATCTTGGATCTGTTTTTGTGAGCGATTGTTGAAGGTGTTCAACTTGTGTGGAAACACCCTATTATCGAACATTGAGTCATTGATTTTGAAAGAAATGGCATTGTGTCTATGTAAGTCGGTTTAATAGGCAGTATCAAGTTGTTGGTTTTGAAAGAAATGTCACCATGTCTATGTAAGGAAGTTTTGAGGGCACGTTGCAATTTAAAGTGAACGATTGTAAAAATATGTCTAAACCTCGTGAAAGAAACTACAAATTGATGTAGAGAAAATTAAATATTTATAAAAGAATGGGGAAATATTTAATTTAATGAAAATGATAGTGAAATGAGAACAAAAACCTTTAAAAATATGACTAAAGACTCTAAATTGATTTCAAGACTATTGAAAATAAAGAAGAAATCCTTAAATGTCAAGATGATTTCTAACAATTATGTTGATTACATGGAATGGAGTCATTAATCCAATTGTATCAAATATGGCCCAACCCTGACTCATAAGAGTACGATAAAAATCATAATTATCTTCCATGTTTCTAGTTTTCAAAGGAACTCAAAGACATGAAAGACTTTGAAGTTTCTTTCATAACAACAGGGACGATTCATGCTACCCTTACCCCCCCTCTCTTTAAACCTTGTAAATTATTGAATTCACAAATAATGTAATTTCATGAATATGTTGGATAGATTGGAAAGTGAAGAAACTGAGAGCCAAAGACAAGAAGGAATCAATGGGGGAAAATATCGAATCAAATTGAATGGAAGTAGATGTATGAATATGAAATTATTTGCATCGTGAATTTGCAAATGCTATTTTAGGATATTTAGGCACTTAGTAGTTACTTAAGATTAACTTGGTCTGATTTCTTTACGTAAAATGTGTTTTCTTGGTATGCATTTGTAGTTATGTAATCTGGTGTTCACAATATGTTCTAGACATAAAGTGATCTAATGATTGATATTCTCCTCGATACTAACGAATTTATTGATCAGTGACTTAACACCTGATTTTTCCATGATCTCACATAGGCCACAACGTTTGTGTCGACATTGATAATTTCTCATGATTTTAAGGGAGAAGAGAGTGCTCCAATCCCATACTATACAAAAAATCATCAGGAAAACACCACGAAAACCAGGACAAATCTTTCCTGGGGGGTACACCTCCTATGGAAACCTTTGCAACAATGCTACAAAGGCTAAGAGTAAGGGAAAGCTTACTAACAATATGCCATTCCAGAATGATATGACCCAAAGGGGGGTATATATGGGGTTAAATGTATATGTAATGTTGTAATTGTTGGAATATTGAGGGGGGTATATATGGGGTTAAATGTATGTTGTAATGTTGCAAGCACCAACTTCCTTATTTTCCAGCTACAACTTGAAGGAAGCTCCAACCCCCTAGTTTTCAGGCTCTAACCTAAAGGAAGCTCCAACTCCCCAATTCTCCAGTGCCAACTGGAAGGAGGCTACAACCCCCTTTCCTTTCCCCATCCAACCACCTAGAAATATAAATGTATACAACCTATCACTACCAATGAATAAATCAACCTATTATCGATATGTCACTATTATTGCCACAACCTGTTACTGTCGTTGCCACAACCTCTCAACCTGTAGCTGACCTGATGGATTGGATCTTAAAGCTTTAGTTTTTTCAAAAAATATGTGCCATGTGCTCTATAAGCTCAAGGATGTTCCTACTTTGTCCCACTGTGGCTCACGGATATCCGTGCCTTGATGCCTCTGCAACTCGCAGATTTTTTTGCTTCTCCGAGAGTCTGTGTTTTCCTTCACTGAACCCTGCGAATTTCCGCTCTCTTCCTTCACTGCAACTCGCGGATGTCCGCACTCTTCCTTCTCTGCAACTCGCAGATAGATTCAGGAAAACCCTATAATAGTAATCTCAACTTCATGCCTTCGGCCCCTACAACTTCTCTCTTCACTGAACTTTGTTGCCTCAAACTCACTGCTTCAGATTTGTCAATAGTACCTGTGCATAACACTTTGCAACATAGATATTCAATGTGCTCAATTAGGTGCAAATGGGAGTCTCTTGATATCTTATTTATACTTACCAATTGCCTTGCTTTAGGGGCTACCTTGTAATTTATTTACCCATTCTTCATATTCTAGGGCTAACACACTTTCTTGTTGCAACTAACTTTTCCTTAATTAGTCAAATCATAAATTCTTTGTTGCAACTACTTTCCTTAATTAACTTCTTGTTGCAACGAATTTACCCATAATTAGTCTCTTGTTGCAACCATTTTGACTGAACAAATTTCTTTATGACCTTCTAGGGGATTCTAGAACAATTTACTTCTTTGTTGACCTTGTAGGAGCTTCTAGATTATTCTTTGAGGATCATCCAACTTCACAAAGCCATATCTCCTTAACCGTGAGTAACTACGTGGCATACCATATATCACCGGAAATGGCATGACATGTACTATCGATATATCATAGTCTTACATGAAAATACACTCACCTTCATGTCTTTATTTCTTGATCAACTATGGGTTTCATGACCATATTGTTGGGGCTACCAGACTTGCTTCAAGGGTTGACATCAATGACAACCAACTCAATGTTTCAACAGTAATTGTATATGCAAGAAGGGTCAATTTAATAAAGGCCCCACATGTGCAATGAATGTGAATAGGTATATATAGAGCTCAATATAGTCATCATTAGGGGAAGAGATGATTTGGATATATTAATGTATGATTTTATTTGGAGGAGGTTCTCCTATTATATAGGGAGCTATTTTGTAACTAATCTCTATTATCTATTTCGAACTTGGGATCACACTCACATTTGGCGTACTTTGTGTATGCTTTGGTTTATTTTTTTATTTTAAGGATTTATTACATAACATTTGGTATTTGAGTGGATGATCCTAGGTATGGGCTCCTTCAAACGACTCACCTTACCATTTTCACTCTAAAAGAAAATGTATATTATTTAGCGAGTGAAAATTTAAAGGTGAACAAACAACATGGAAAAGTACATAGGGTAAAAATTTCATAAACTAGTTCACTATATTTTCAGAGTTAAAGCCTATGAAAGATAGGGATTCCATCTAACACTCAAACTAGGATTAAACAAGTGGTTTGGGTAAAATAATCATATATTTAGATTGTGAGATCCTAATTCAGTGATACTAGTGAAGTTGGAATGAAGGCATACCATAGTATTTTAGGGCTAAATTTTAGACTCGGATATACATAGATGGATGTGTGGTCCGTTACGCCCACCCCCCCATGCCTAGGGGTAACTAGAGGAGAAAATGTCTTGAGACCCGCAATGGAGAGCAATATATACACCATGATGATGATGATCAACATGTCCATAGATGGCAACCCAACAGACCCCCTTATTTTCCTCCCAACACGGATCAACCAAGGCTCATCACATTAAAGCAACCCAGAGTATGGGAGATGGTAATCTATTGTCATTATGATTTATGTTAGTCCTTCTTTCATTCAAAGTGTTGTATTGAATGTGTCGTGCATGTAGATAAAGATCTTTGGTTGAATTCAGATAATGGATCATTAGTTTGGGAAATTGTGTCAGTTCCCTTGTTTCGCCTTAGTGGTCAGCTTCTGTGCCCTAGTCTCATGTTGTCACCACCCAGGGAAAAGGATTAATACTGGGGAGGGATCCCAAGTGTAATGTTCCACTCCCAATGATACGTAACACTTTCCATCCTAGATACTCTCATATTATACTAAACTTCAACTATGGTCCATTCTCTCATGAGAAGAGGGGATGAAGGCCCATAGGTTGTTTTGCAGCTGTTATTAAAGAATAAGAAAATGATGCTAGAAAATAAAGTGAACATAGCAAAGCAAGACCACCAAAATTCGGTACAACTTGATCTCTACTCTTTCAGTGCTCGCTCTGGTCCCAAAAAAGTAATGCTATAGCCAGAAACCCTGTACAAAATGGGACCCACTAATTTGCAATTGTAAATGAAAGCATACACTAGAAAAATGCAAAAAGGGGTTTGGAAAAAGGTGGCATGCAAATATGGAGTAACTCAAGAGCAAGCACACCCTCCACAAAGGTGCTCATAGAGATGGATTAACCCCATAAGCCATGAAGTAAGCCCCAAACCATATCATTTTCACACTTACTCTTGGTTGGTTTTTACTTTCCCTTGTCACTCTCGGGACATATCCCTCTACTTGGGTTATTGTATTTCATGTCTAGGTGGTACACCTAATAGGGTCATATTAAGGCCCTCCCATACTTAAACTAGGTAACTCACATGGGGTCTTGGGTCGGTGTGATGCTTGAAGGGGATACTGAGGTGAATTATCTTACATGGTTGTATCCTAAGCTACAACTTACTTTGTATGTTTTAAGGGAAAATGGTTGTTATGAACTTTGGCTAACCATGTTTTATACTTTGGCTTGTTTTGGATAGCCCTAACATAGTTCTTGAGGGACGTCCTAGGCTTGTACTCAGGATGTTTTGCCTTTATTACAGGACTTTGGCATGTGTGATAGAGAGAAGTGGGTCAGCCAGTGAATCACTACCCTCAGGCAATGGCTCACACATTCTCGGAACATTGGAAAATGGACATATGGGCATGGTTTGAGTAGTTCTGGTCATTGTGTCGCACATATGAGTTGGAAGCCCATAGGTTGGGTAGAGCACCCTATGGATTTTTTTCATAGAGGATAGAGGGCAGTCCAACAAAGGGATTTTTTACATCACTCAGATAGATCATTACAACCCTCTCATCCCTAGACGTGGCATTTAAAGGCCCTTGACATCACACGTTAACCTTTGACGTCATCTTCTTAGCTAGGGTTTCGTGCATGGTTTTTTTCTGGAGATGATTGACATGCTTGGGGTGAGGAGACACATCAATTCACACTCATTCACCCTTGGGGAATTCCACTTGGCCTTTGGAGGCCCAATGTTTTCTTCTTGATAGCAACGCAACCCCCCTTCACCACCCGCAGGTCGGAAGGTCAACGCGCACACAGGATCTTCTCCCTTATCGCGGCCCGAAGAACTCTTGAATAGCTCTTCCATTTCCCTATCGGGAAATCTACACCCACATAACTCTCATGGGATCCCCCTCTCTTTACTCGTCAGGAGATCGGAACTTGCGACCTTGCGAATTCAATGTCGAGCGCTGCACTCTCGGATTTCCGAGACCCGATAACCAGTCAACGCTGACCTTTTCTTGTCGTAACTTTCCCTATCGTGATATCGACACTCGTGATGTCGAACAACTTGCTTTATCGACCCCCGATACCCGATATGCCAAAACTCCGATGAGCTCACGGCTTTGACTTTTCAACGGTCCCGTCACCTCGTCGGGATTTCGGAATTCGTGATTTCGCGAATCCTGATGCTATGGTATCGGGAATTCTCGCCACGAAACCCCGATAGCTTGTACCTCCTATCCATGTCACCAAATCCTATGGCCCCACACTATTTACATAGCCATCGGGATATCGCGTATCGCAATATCGCGATTCTCGTTACCATATCTTCGATTCTTTTCTCACAAAACCCCGATAGGCAATTTCGCAAATAATCCAAAGGCCCTGGATGGATTGGATCAATGGCCCTATCTGTATTGAGCTTAAACCTTCAGGAATATGCTATTGTATCTCCCTTGCACCTTTGTGAGATCTGACGACCCACGAGGTGTCGCGAATTCTCCTCAGAGGATTCCGACCGTCTATTCCTTTCTGATGAATTCTGTGAAATGACCAAGTGTAGCTCCACGGAACTCGTCTGCCTACTCGCAAACTTACGACGCCTCTTGAACCTTCAAGGCACCACTTGTCTACGCCATACTTCAACAAAATCAAAGTCCTATCCTCCTGAGTTTTTCCCACGGCTTTTAAGTTTTCAGAAAGAAACTCCTTGCTTGCACTCCTTGCGGCAAACCTTCAGCCACGTCTAAGTGTTGAAGTCTTCGACTCTGCGCATGCCTGGATCAGTAGTCTCTAAATGATTTGCTCAGTTTTGCTATCCTAAAGCTTTCCTTGGCCTGCGCACTCCTTGCACAGCTCCTGTGCCCAACTGCACCTTTGGGATGAATAAGAACAAAACCTATCTCTATCCGAACCTTCTGTCAACGCACTCCTTGCAGACAATTCGACTACACTCCTTCCAGGAATTCTCTGGCTCAAATAGAGAAACAATTGAAACTCATTCCTTCTCTCCCTCAGATTCCAAACTCAACATGAAATCATGTACACAGCATATAAAAGCAAATGTATAACTGGAAGCAAACATTCATGAGCATATCAATACACAGAGAACAGACACATAACCATGAATTTGAATCAAAGCTGCTTCTATTAATTCAAATATCTATACATGGGTGTTCTTTACACAGCTCTTTGCATGCTCTTGCTCTTCCTTCTCAATCTCTCATAATGTTACAAATGCACAATGAGGGTGTCTATATCCCGTTTCCCTCCTGCGCTCTAGAAACTGTCTAATCTAGAATTAATTTCTATCTAACTGCATTAACTATCTTAAATGCCATCTATATACTAAGGACGAGAGCTAAAGGCTCAAGGTCCAATTACAATATACAAAGTGTGCCTCTTCTTAAATGACTTCATTTAAGATCAAGCAACAACTTCCAAGGCAATTTTCAAAATTGGTGTTGGCTTATCCAGTTGTCCACTTGCATTCCGCTCTGGTTCGCTTGACGTGGGAGATGCTCCTGCATCATACTCCCTCACTTGAAAACTTTCATGGGCTCCTGTCCATGAGCTCCTGCACGGTATGTCCATGTTGTTGTATTTTTTCTTCCGTCTCCCAGCTGGCATATTCAACTGGATGGTTCTTCCACTTGACCAGATACTCAAAGTATTGTTTTCGCCTGGTCCTCTTGCTTATTCTTTTGTCCAGTATGCATTCCATCTGTGGCTTCTCTGCAACTGGCATCTATTTTTTCCAATGGATCACTGGCTGGTCACCTCCAGTTTCTACTCCCCCAGCTTTATATGGGTACAAATCTGAGATATTGAATATCAGAGATATTCCGATCCCATCGGGTAATTCAATCTCATAAGCATTCGTCCCAAACTTCTTCAAGACCTTGCATGGCTCGATTTTGTTCATCTTCAACTTATTGTATGTTCCCCTTGGGAACCTTTCCTTTCTCAAATGTACCAGAACTAAGTCACCAACCTCAAACTGAAGTTGTCTCCTATGCTGATCGGCTCTGCGCTTATACTCCTAACTTGAATTCTGCAGTCGCTCCTTCACCTGGCTGTGAAGTTCTTTCATCGCTTCTGCGAAATCTTCTGCACTAGCACTCCTAGTCGCAGTCTGTTCTGAATCTCTCAATTCAGAAATTCCTCTTGGTTGTATGCCATAAACAATTTGAAATGGACTTTGTCCAGTGCTTCTATTCACTGAGTCGTTGTATGCAAACTCTGCCTATGGTAATATATTGTCCCACTGGCTATGGTGCTTTGTCACCAAGCTTCTCAACAAGTCTCCCAGACTTCTGTTGACCACTTATGTCTGTCCATCTGTCTGAGGATGATAAGCCAAACTAAATGCCAAGTTAGTTCCGAGCTTCTTCCATAAGGTTCTCTAGAAGTGCCCTATGAATTTCGTGTCTCGATTCGAAACTATACTCCTCGGCAACCCATGAAGTCGAATGACCTCTTTGAAAAAAAGGTTTGCGATGTGAGTTGCATCGTTGGTCTTCTGACATGGAATGAAGTGTGCCATTTTGGAAAATCTATCCACCACCACAAAGATTGAATCAACACCTCTTTGTGTTCTCAGCAACCCCAATATGAAATCCATGCTTATCGCATCCCACAGCCTCTCTGGTATGGGAAATGGTTGATAAAATCCCGCATTTTGTTTCCTCCCCTTTGAATGCTGGCAAATTTTGCATCTTTCCACAAATCTCTTGACCTTTGATCACATCCCTGGCCAAAAGTATGATTCGCTTAGCTTTGCGAATGTTTTGTCGTGACCGAAATGTCTGGCCAATCCTCCACTGTGTTTCTCCTTCAGCAGATTCTCCCTCATGGAGCAATTTGGAATACAGAGCTAATTGCCTCTGAACAACAATCCATCTTGGATCATGTACTCGGCCCACTTGCTTCTATCTTTGAGAACTGGATTCTCAGTTGCTTCATACGCGTCCTTGAAATCTAGATCATCAACGTACACATCCTTGAGGTCATAAAAACCCAATGTTTTGACCTTGAACTCCTGCAACAGCAAACACTTCCTACTCAAAGCATCAGCAAATCTGTTAGCAGTTTCAGAAATATGCTTAATCACAAACGTGAAATTCTGCATATACTCAACCCATTTGGCATGTTTCTGATTCAACTTTTCCTGTTGAGTCACAAACTGTAATGCATGGTTATCACTATATAAAACAAATTCTTTCGGAATCAAATAATGCCTCCACTTTTTCAATGCCTGGATGATAGCATAAAATTCCTTATCATACATGGAGTACTTCAATTTCACCTCATTCAACTTCTCTTTGAAATATGCAATCGACCTGTCTTCTTGACTTAAGACTGCTCCGATCGCAAATCCGCTTGCATCACATTTCACCTGAAATGTTTTCTGGAAATCCGGCAACACCAAAACTGGTTGTTCCGTAATCTTCCTCTTCAACAATTTGAAGCTCTTCTTAGCCTCATCAGTCCAGTGAAAAGATTTGTGTCTTTTCTTCACTATGTCCATCATCATTGCATTGATTCCACTGAAATTCCTAATGAACTTTCGGTAGAAACTAGCCAATCCGTGAAAACTTCTCACCTCAAATATGTTCTTCGGTGATGGCCAATTCCTAATCACTTCCACCTTATCTGGATCCATCCTCAACTCATTTGCGAAATAGAAAATCCCAAGTAAATGAGTTTTGTCTTCATGAATGAGGACTTCTTCATGTTTATCAACAACTTCTCCTGCTGCAATCTCTGCATCACTATAGCCAAATGCTTCAGATGCTCCGCTGATGTTTTACTAAAAACCAGTATGTCATCCAAATACACGATGACAAATTTCCCGATGAACTCCCTTAGGAATTCGTTCATCAACCTCATGAAGGTACTCGATGCATTTGTTAAGCCAAATGGCATAACAAGCCATTCGTACAAACCCTCGTTTGTCTTGAATGTTGTTTTCCACTCATCACCTTCTCTCATGCGAATCTGGTGATATCCTTTTTTTAAATCAATCTTTGAAAAGAACTTTGCTCCACTTAAGCATTCCATCAGATCATCCATCCTCGGCAATGGAAATCTGTACCTGATGGTTATCTTGTTGATCGCCCTCGAGTCGGTACACATCCTCCAGCCTCTGTCTTTCTTCGAACTGAGTATTTTTGGAACAACACATGGACTCAAGATTTCCCTGACCAACCCTTTGTCCAACAAATACTGGACTTGCCTCTTTACCTCTTCATTCTCCTGCGGCGTCAATCTGTACGCGGCTTTGTTTGGCAAACTGTCTCCTGGTATGAGATCAATATGATGGCTCACACTCCTGATTGGTGGCAACGAATGAGGTAATTCGTCCACTACGATGTCAGCGAACTCTTCCAGTAGTTCCTGAACTTCATCTAGTAAATCATCCACTCTTGTGCTAGTCAGAACAATCTTTGGTTTTCTGACCACAAAGAATTGTGGATCCTCCTTCTTTTTAACCTCTGTAAGAAGCTCCTTCCCACTCATGAGAAGTATTGTGTTGATTACTTCCGGCTTCACCTCCTTATCCTTTATCAAAAGCAACATGTGTGTCCTCCCATTCTTCTCTAGGGTGTATGTGTTCATTCTCCCATCATGAATCACATTTATGTCATATTTCCATGGTCTACCCAGCAATAGATGACAAACATCCATAGGAATGACATCACACAAAATCTTATCATTATATCCACCTATCTTAAATTCAACCAAGCATTGTTTAGTAACAATTACCTGGTGTCCTTTCTGTAGCCACGATACTCTGTATGGGCTTGGATGATCAGTCATCTCCAGCTCCAAATTTTCTACCATCTCTGTAGATACGAGATTATCCATGCTACCACTGTCTACTATGACCTTGCATACCATGTCCTTGGTCTTGAAAGCAGTCCTGAAAAGTCTGGTCCTTTGGACTGAACTTTCCACCTCCTTCTCAGGTGTCAAAAGGACTTTCCACATCATGAGAGATCTTCTACCTTCAGCATATTCTGCTTCAACATCTCACCTCTGTGCCTCGGTGATGTGAGTTTCTCCAATGTCCTTCTTTTTCTCTGGACACTCGTAAGATTTGTGCCCATTTTTCCCGCATGTGAAGCATGTGATTATTCCACCTCTTCCTCTTCCTCTACCTCTAGTACGAGGAAAAGTGTTGTTGTCAGCATAATCTCCCCTCTGCTCATTATGTTGTCCTCTCTGTTCAACATATGGACCTTTCTGTGAGGTTCCACCTCTCTCAACTTTACCCTGAGGTTTCTTCCATTCCTCCTTGGGCTTCTGGAATTTTTCCTGGGCAACTGCTTTGCCTCTGGGCTGACTTCTACCTCAGCCCCTCTGACCTTGCTTTCAGATCAACTTCTCTTCAGCTTTCAGAGCCATATGATAAGCATCTTCCACCGTTCGGATGGTTACCATGCTCATCTCATCCTCAATGTCATATCTCAGACCATTCATGTATCTGGCAACTTTCTCATCATCTCTCTCCCGATGACCTGCCCTGATGTTCAGTCTGTAGAATTCCTCAGTGTATTCCTTGACTGTCATCAACTTCTGTCTCAGGTTCTGCATCCTCCTGAACAGAGAAATTTGATAGTCCCTAGGGATGAATTTCACTTTCATCTTCGGGATCATTCTATCCCAACTCTTAATCTTTTGCTTTCCCTTGCAGCATCTGTCATCTTGTAGTTCATCCCACCACAATGTTGCATGTCCCTTCAAGTGTGTAACAACATGCTTGAATTTCTTATCCTCTTCTACATATTCATAGTCGAAGTATGTATCTAGAGCTCTAATCCAGTCTAGAAGCTCCTCTACATCCAAGTTTCCCTCGTAAACTGGAATGTCCATCTTTTCTCTTGCACCCATCCTGGCAATAGCTTTGATCAAACGCTCGTTTGATGCATCTTCGGCTGCAACTTCTTCTTCTTGTTTAGCCTCAATTTCACTCTCATAATCACTCAGATCCCTCGCACTGGCTGTGCATCTTTACGATGTCTCCATGTCTTCGAGTCTTGCTCGGAGATCACGCATTTGTCTCTCTATGGCTGGATCTGCCATCTTCCTGCCTCTTCGTCGCGACATTTCCCTATCCTCTGGATTGGGTGACTACACATCCCTTCTCCTAGGCGGCATGGTGAATTCTTCTCTTCTCTGCTATAGAAAGAAAAGAACCTTCATGTGCTCTGATACCACTTGACAGCAATGCAACCCCCGTTCACCACTCGCAGGTCAGAAGTTCCACGCACACACAGGATCTTCTCCCTTATCATGGCCCGAAGAACTCTTGAATAGCTCTTCTATTTCCCTATCAGGAAATCTACACCCACAAAACTCTCGTGGGATCCCCCTCTCTTTACTCGTCGGGAGATCAAAACACGCGACCTTGCGAATTCAATGTCGAGCACTGAACTCTCAGATTTTTGAGACCCGATAACCAGTCAACGCTGACCTTTTCTTGTCGTAACTTTCCCTATCGCGATATCAGCACTCGTGATGTCGAGCAACTTGCTTTACCGACCCCCGATACCCGATATGTCGAAACTCCGATGAGCTCGCGGCTTTGACTTTTCAATGGTCCCGTCACCTCATCGGGATTTTGGGATTCGTGATTTCGCGAATCCTGATGCTATGGTATCGGGACTTCTCACCACGAAACCCCGATAGCTTGTACCTCATGTCCACGTCACCAACTCCTGTGGCCCCACACTATTTACGTAGCCATTGGGATATCGCGTATCGCAATATCGCGATTCTCATTACCAAATCTTTGATTCTTTTCTCACGAAACCCCGATAGGTGATTTCGCGAATAATCTAATGGCCCTAGATGGCTTGGATCAATGGCCCTATCTGTCCTGAGCTTAAACCTTCAGGAATATGCCGTTGTATCTCCCTTGCACCTTTGTGAGATTTGACAACCCACGGGGTGTCGCAAATTCTCCTCGGAGGATTCCGACCGTCTGTTCCTTTCTGATGAATTCTGCAAAATGACCAAGTGTAGCTCCATGGAACTCGTCCACCTGCTCGCAAAATTATGACGCCTCTTGAACCTTCAAGGCACCACTTGTCTGCGTCGTCCTTCAACAAACTCAAAGGCCTATCCTCCTGAGTTTTCCCCACGGCTTTTAAGTTTTCAGAAAGAAACTCCTTGCTCACACTCCTTGCGGCAAACCTTCAGCCACGTCTAAATGTTGAAGTCTTCGACTCTACGCACGCCTGCAGAAGTAGTCTCTAAATGCTTTGCTCAGGTTCGCTATCCTGAAGCTTTCCTTGGCCTGCGCACTCCTTGCACGGCTCCTGTGCCCAACTACACCTTTGGGATGAATGAGAACAAAAGATATCTCTATCTGAACCTTCTGTCAACGCACTCCTTGCGGACAATTCGACTACACTCCTTCCATGAATTCTCTGGCTCAAATAGAGAAACAATTGAAACTCATTCCTTCTCTCCCTCAAATTCCAAAATCAACATGAAATCATATACACAACATATAAAATCAAATGTATAACTGAAAGCAAACATTCATGAGCATATTAATACACAAAGAACAGACACATAACCATGAATTTGAATCAAAGTTGCTTCTATTAATTCAAATATCTATACATGGGTGTTCTTTACACAGCTCTCTGCATGCTCTTTCTATTCCTTCTCAATCTCTCATAATGTTACAAATGCACAATGAGGGTGTCTATATCCCGTTTCCCTCCTGCGCTCTAGAAACTGTCTAATCTAGAATTAATTTCTGTCTAACTGCATTAACTATATTAAATGTCGTCTATCTACTAACGACGACAGCTAAAGGCTCAAGGTCCGATTACAATATACAAAGTGCGCCTCTTCTTAAATGACTTCATTTAAGATCGTGCAACAACTTCCAAGGCAATTTTCAAAATTGGTGTTGGCTTATCCAGTTGTCCACTTGCATTCTGCTCTGGTTCGCTTGACGTGGGAGATGCTCCTGCATCACTTATGGAGGCATGATGTCACCCTATCCTAGCTTGACATCACACATTTGGAGAATGATGTCACCCTTTTTAGGGTTTTATGATGTATATTTGTATTTTGGCATTATTTTAGAGGTAAATTAAAGGGCTATCTCCACATGTTTTATGTTGTTGACAGTTTATGTGGACAAATTATGTTAGGGTTGCCTCATATAAAAAAGGCAAACCCTATTTTCATTTTATCATCATAACTTCTCACCATTTGTGAGAACACTTCTGAAAGGTCACTTCTTGCCTCATATGCGCTATGCTTGGAAGGTCACTTGTGGATGGTTTTGATGATTTTGGATGGGAATTTATGCAATTAGGGTTTTATCTCATGGTTTATTGAATGAAGTAAGTGAATTTTCTGCAATTTATTCTTATGCTATTGATGTTTCACGGTAAATTTTATATTTTATGCTAAACACTTGCTTGGTGAAACCCTAAGAGAGGAACATAAGTGCTTCTTCCTCTCACAAGGTGATTTTTGTCCAAAATTTTTGAAAGAGTCCTTGCTAGGGTTAGAACCTTAAATCCCTAAAGTGCTAGCACTTTAGGATTTTAGCCCTAAAATTTTGATTTTGACCTAGTTGAAGCTACAAGAAGGGAGGAACGATTTCTAGGGACCAAATGTGCTTTCACCCTAGAAATACTTCTCCTCGATATTCAAAGCTTAAGGCCCAAATGTGTTTGCACCTTAGGGTTTCAATCCTACCTCTTGGTTGCAACTAGATCAAGGTTCAAGCTTAGTTGCATTTCTTGTTACAAGACTCCATAACCCTTAAAAGGCATTGGTTTTAAAGCATTCTCGTAGTGAATTGTTTGACAAACTCATCCTCTCAACTCTCTTAAGCATTATACTAACCTAGCTAACACTAACATTGACAAATTCATTGGATAATTTTTTTTTGTTACAAAAGTTTGCTACAACCATCTGATAACACTCTTATTTGTTGCATAAACTATTGTAAAGGTGGCCTAACTTATTCAGAAATTGCCTTAAACAATTGTACAATATTCTACTGGATGCATGCTAATTTTTCATGGTCAATTGTTGCATTTATGAGCACTAATTGTTGTTGTAGTTATAAATCATTTATTGTTGTCATATCATTGTTTACTGCTGCAAATTTATAACAACCATTGCAACTTGTATTTTCTAGCATCTTAAATAGGTATTAATTGCATGTTTGGACTTGGAAATAATCATATATATGTTGTAAAGTGTTCATGTTTCATGCAGGTACTCAAATAACTTCATACCCCTTCCACTACCTTGACCTAGACCAATATTTTGGTGATCAAGAGAAGGGGCAATAGGCTTGGGCTATTATAATTGCTACTTTGGTCCCTTGAGGTCACTAGGGAAGCCTCCCTTGTGGTGGACCTCTTCCACCACAAAAATGAGGGAATTTCTTGCTAAGGTGACAGTGGTAGGATCTTCCATAGTAACGCAATATTTGGGGTCTTTTTTTGGTATTTGCATAAGTACAAATCTTGTGATAACATGCTGGCATCATTGTCGGGGAGAATTGGGTCATCCTCCTCAATCATACATATTTGGTAAACTTCTCCTGAAGCCCTTATCTAGCAAGTTTACCTAGCGACTCCACTGAGGGTAGCTCCCTCACTTCCCTTTGATGATCCTAAAAAGATCATTTGGCAACTCCACTGGGTACATTTTGAGCTATTTGTTTCCCAAGTAATGGAATTATGGCTTTCCATGAATGGTTTCCTTGTATTGATTTTGAAAGGATATCTAGATACCCAAAAAAATATAAGGACAAATGGTCAAAGAACTTTCCAAAATTTGAAGGATTGGTTGTTATTCATGTTGTGAAGTTCTTAAAATATATATAGGGTATGGGAGAATGTGAATATGTACATATACAACATTTTGTAGTCTCCCTATCATTTGATATCTGGAATTGGATCAAAGCCAGTTGCAATCCGAAAACTATATATTCTCTCACATATATCACTAGCAAATTTATTGAGTATGGGAACTCACAATCTCAGACCTATGAGGACACTCTTCAAGAACTAACAACAACCCTTAAAAAGGAAAATTTATTCTTGAATGTTTTATAAGAAACCTTAGGGAAGCACACCATGCACAAGAAGAAAACTACATTGGGAGTATTCACCCTCATAGAAATAATACATAGATGATTGATTTGCATGTTGAGGATGAAGAACCAAAATAATGTGAAGACTTCTCCCAAAGGTTGAAAGAAAGTGTTAACTAAGATAAGAAAATATGCAAGCAACTAGTTGATCAATGCAAGGATGTGCGCTTGATAATTGAGCTATGTGCACTAACACAAGAAGAGCATGACCTCAGATTAGAGAAATATGAACGATGTCTCGAAGTTTTAGAAGAGGAAGAGATCGCTAAGGCATATTTCTGAGTGAAGACACTATGTGCCAGCATATGAGAGAAATATGACCAACCATAATTTTTATCCAAGATATTGGAGTTGAATGTAGCAAGGAAGAATGGGACGATTTATAAGAAGATGCAAATATTGATAAAGTTCCTCTACCAAACGATGAATAAGTTATTAGCAAAGAACCTCCATATATTGAGCACACCTTGGACAAAGAATATTGCACATGTCCAAGGAAAGAACCCAAGGAAGAATTTTACAAAGAGGGTTACCAACCCCTCAAACAGGAGAAAGAATTACCTCATGTTTCCATTAAAGAAAACAATGATTTGATTGAAGAACAAGAACTTGAAGAGATGGGTTATGAGGAAGAATACCAAATACATGAACATGAGTTGCCTTGTGAATACACCTAAGAAGAACACTTTGATCAAACACACCTTGTTGAAGACCTAATCCATGCAAAGGCTCCTCATGAAGATGAAGCACCGATATTTTCTCCTCCATTTTATGAAGTCATCCAAGCTTCTATTCCTCCTACACATGAAGAAGAGAATGTGGTAAGTTATACTCCTTTCCAGACTTTGATGCTTCCATATTCTATGATTCAAAAAGTGAAGAAGTGCTAGATGAACCCTTGGACACACTAGTCCCTTCATGCTATAATGAAAGTGATGATGTGACTGACAATATTGATGAGTTTATACGTGTTGGGAGATGTAAATGGAATGTGACTTGTTATGGATTTAATAGAGATACCATTTATGATATTGAAGGTCATTTTCAATTGTTGTTGATGGGTAAACTATATGTCTTAATTTCCCTCAATTAAATTATCGACCAGGGTAAGTAGACTTAGATTTGTGACACAATATGAGTCAAGGTAGAAAGGAAAACTAATGAAAGATAAACTAGTCAAGGGAATGATTTACACTAAGGATCAATACTCTATTTCAATCTACACTTATATTTTAAAAGATGATTTAAAAGACTCTAAACAAGATAAAATCCATTTGAACAGTATAATTTATTTTAGATGTACAAAGCAATCTTTAACTACAAACAATGAGCTTATTAATCTAAATGAACAACTTTCCAAAAGCAATCTATAACTATGAACGGCGAGATTATTAATCTAAGCAAACAACTCTTTGAATGAGAAAGCAGTCCTTGAATAAGTAAGCAATCCTTCAAAATCAATTATTCAAAGTGAACTCTATTCTTAAACCATATCTTCAAAAACTCACAATTACTCTTATCTTACAAGAAATAAACCCTATCCTTACACTAATCTGCTTAACTGAAAGCAAAAAGTGTTGTGACGATATTCAAATGTAATGGTTATGTCTACGATGGAGAATTATGTCACGGTGGCATTTAATCACTACTGATATTTCAAGTGGAATCAATCTGATGCTAACTTCTACAGAGAAATGCAGAGTATGAATAAGACAGTCTATGGAGAGATTTTCCATTGTGAAGATGTCAATGCATATTCTTGGAATTAATATAGTCTATAAACCTTGTACAAAAAGATTTTAAATCAGCTCCTATCCTATCACTCTGATGCTGGAAATGTTATATATAAAGTTAATAACTATACAGACCTACAAGAAGTAATTAAAAACCATAAATGAAACATAAGTTGTTGTTACATACATTGCTTAAATAACCCATCTGCAGAGTAACCTACAGTTTATAAAGCAAGAAGAGAAAGCTTGTATGTAATTACACAGTTAGATAGCTATGAGCATATACTCATTAGTAAAACACAACCTGCATGAAAAGATGTTAGATGACAGCATATGGACAATTAAATATGAACAATTGTGAGTACCTTGTAATAAACATACAACTCTAGGGAGCAACCTGCAAATTATATAAAGATATATACACAGTAATACAACTTCAGCAAGCAACTCGTAAATTAGTAAGTAATGAGAGTTAGATACGAAAATATAATTGTACATCAATATAAACAAGCTACCCAGACCACTGATGGGCCCCCCAGACAGTCGTGGCACTACTCCAATGTAATATGCAGTCACAAACTTAGCATATCATTTGTATTAACATCATAACCAATTTTTTACAGAGTAATTCAAAATAATGGTTGTATATATAAAAATCATGTTTGTTCATCCTGAGAGACTCCCAATACTTATAAAGTTTGTAACATATCTGAGAGGTCGTCCATTGAAGGGGTCAACACTCTCCTAAAACAGAAATGCATTAAATCTTAACAACATACAACATCTTCCCAACAACCTCATGCACTCAAAATAGAGGCCGACGCAACTGCTCAAAACCAAATGTGATGAGTTCCATAGTTAGAGAGCTTGAGCATGTACAAAACCCATGTGTTGGATTCGCCAAGGAGAGCCTGTCGATATACCAACCTCCAACTGCACTGTGCTCCGAGGGCCGGATCGAGGGTCGGATTGAGGACCAGATCAAGGGTTGGATTGAGGGTTAGATCGAGGGCCAGATCGAGGGCTGGATTGAGGGTTGGATCATGTTTTTGACCTACTTCAAGAAAACAAGAAATATTAATAGATTGTACACACTCAATTGAATATAAATCATCATAAAATCATCACAAGTAAAGATTACTTATACCTTTTGTTGACCCATGGAAAATTGATGTATAAAACCTGATAACACCTTCAAAAAAGAGCTAATAAAAGCATAGAATGTATAATCTCCATGTGCAAAAAGGGATTTGGGCAATGGAAAAATAGCCAAAAAACAGAGTCATCAGTTGTCGTTAGAAAAACCATATGCGATTGCTACTGGTTCATATGTTTGGCAACAAGAAGATGACATAATTACATATTTGTTCCAACCACCCAAGGATGACTTAGTGCAACATTCTCATGATGATTTCTGATTGTATGTTGGGGATTTTGATACTTATTCTTTTGAGGACTTGGATTTATTCTATGAAGAATATTTTCAACCACCTGTGTGCTCTAACTTTGATGAAGGTGAGGTTATGATTTTCTCAAAGCAGGAATTTTATGATGAGATTTCTCATCCTTCCTCTTTTCCTTCATCTCACTATGCCACTGAGGATGCAACTGGGAAACATGTTCCTTGTCCCAAGTTCTCTCTAGGGCAAAAAAAATTCTTTTAACTCAAGGGTAGGTTGGATTAAATAATAAGAAATTTGACATCCCATTTTTTGAGCCTCTCCTTGAGTAATTATTAGTCATCCTCCATGTTCGTGTTCATCCATTTTCAGGCCTTGGGGAGTGATGAGGTCTAGGGTAGTCAACCTTTGGGGTATTTGAGTCAGTCTTACGAGTCATCAAGTTGTCACAACCCTATTCAAAGAAGGATTGATCATTCTCATGGGGATCTGACTTGGCATAATTTTGTCCCTCCCTCCCACCTCCATGAGTTAGATTTTACGATTGGACATGATATAATGATTGCTCTAACTCATGATCTTTTGGTGCTTAACTTATACTTGTTTTGGTTTATGATGAATCACATGGCTAGAAATTTTGATACAATGCTAGAATAGTTTCATTGGTCATATGATTATACCTAACATTTCAACTAACATTGATTATTGTAGGTCAAGTAGGGCATTTTCATCATGCATCCATGCTAGTGTAGTGTTTCATATTGTTATATGTTTCATTTCCATTTGTACATAACGAATACATGTTAGGAAGTTGCATTTAATCACTGAACATTTTTTCTTTCCATTTTGTAGCTAAGGAAAATTTCTTTTCAACATGGTTTTGGATTTATCACTGACAATTGGTGGATCACATCCACCAACAGATACTTCTAAAGTGTGTTGTCATTTGAAGTGGGTGTAGGATTGCATGTATTGGACAAATAGATATGTTGAGGTTCTCATGCGCTCTACGGTGAGCACATGCCACCATGTTGGAGCAAGATGTTACCCACCCCCCATGGCTAGTGGTAACTAGAGGATTTCATGTATCAGGGCCCACAATGGAGAACATGATCTACACCATGATGATGATCATCAACATGTCCATAGATGGCAGGACAGTAGCCCCTCTTATTTGCCCCCCAACACAGATCAACCAAGGCTCATCACATTCAAGCAACCTAGAGTACAAGAGATGGTAAGATATGGTCACCATGAGGTATGTTAGTCCTTCTTTCATGCAAAGTGTTGTACTTATTTTTTCGGGCATGTGGACCAAGATCTTTGGTTGAATTCAAATAATGGATCATTGGTTTCAGAAATTGTGTGTGTTCCTTTGTTTCACCTTGGTGGTCAGCATATGTGCCTTAGTCCTGTGTTGTCACCGCCTAGGGAAAAGGGGTATTACTATGGGTCTCTCCCAAGGGTAGCGTTCCTCTCCCGGCCATACTTAATAATTTCCATCCTGGATCCTCTCATATTATACTAAACTTCGACTATGGTCCATTCTCTCATGAGAAGAGGGGATGAATTCCCAGAGGTTGTTTCGTAGCTACTATTAAAGAATAAGAAAATGATGCTAGAAAATAAAGTGAACATATCAAAGTAGGACCACCAAAATCCAATCCAACTCGTTGCTCGCCCTAGTCCCAAAAAAGTAATCCTATAGCCTGAAATCCTATACAAAAGAGGACCCACAAATTTTCAAATGTAAATGAAAGCATGGACTACAAAAAGGAAAAAAGGGGTTTGGAAAAAGGTGGCACACAAATATGGGGTAAGTCAAGAGCAATTGCACCCTCCTAAAAGGCACTCATAGAGATGGATTAAAACCATAAGCCATGAAGTGATCCCTAAACCATATCATTTTCACACTTACTCTTGGTGGGTTTTTACTTTCCCTTATCACTCTTGGGACCTATCCCTCTACCTGGGTTATTTTATTTATTGTTTAGGTGGCACACCTAATAGGGTTGGAAGAAGGCCCTCCCATACTTAAGCTAAGTAACTCGCAGGGGGTTTTGGGTCGATCTGATGCTTGATGGGGATACTGAGGTGGATTATCTTACCTGGATTATATCTTAAGTTGTAGCTTACTTTGTATATTTTAAGGACTGATTTTTCTTATGAAATTTGGCTAACCATGTTTTATACTTTGGCTAGTTTTGGATGGTCCTAACATGGTTCTTGAGGGACGTCCTAGGCTTGTACCTAGAAAATTGTGCCTTTATTACAGGACTTTGGCATGTGTGATGGAGAGAAGTCAGTCATCCATTGACTCACCACCCTTACACCCTTAGACAATGGCTCTCAGATTCTCATAACCTTGGACAATGGACATATGGGATTGATTTGAGCAGTTCTGGTCATTGTGCCACACATATGGGTTGGAATCCCACAGGCTGGATAGATCACCCCAGGGATTTTGTGCACATAGGATAGAGGAAGTTCCAAAAACATGCCTTTGTACATCACTCATAGACATCATTTCATCCCTCTTAACATTGGACATGACCTTTTGGAAGCCCTTGATGTCACCCTCTAGCCTTTGACGTCGTCTTCTTGGCTAGGGTTTGGTGGATGGTTTGGTTCCAGATATGATTGGCATGGATTGGGGTGATGAGACACATAAATTCACACTTATTCACCCTTGGAGCATGTTGCTTGGCCTTTGGAGGCCAAATGTTTTCCTTTGGAGGCACGATGTTACCCTATCCTAGCTTGATGTCACACATTTGGAGCATGATGTCACCCTTTTTAGGATTTTATGATGTATATTTGTATTTTGGCATTATGTTAGAGGTAAATTAAGGGGTCGACCCCACTTGTTTTATGTTGTTGAAAAATTATGTTAGGGTCGCCTCATATAAAAAATGCAAACCCTATTTTCATTTTATCATCATAACTTCTCACCATTTGTGAGAACACTTCTAAAATTTTCACCCTCTGAGGGTTACTGGCTCTTCTTCTCTTATGCACTATGCTTGGAAGGTCACTTGTGGATGGTTTTGTGGATGGTTTTGTTGATTTTGGATGGGAATTTCCGCAATTAGGGTTTTATCTCATGGTTTCTTAAATGATGTAAGTGAATTTTCTGCAATGTATTCTTATGCTATTTATGTTTCATGGTAAATTTGTTATTTCATACTAGACATCCTGCTTGGTGAAACCCTAAGAGAAGAACATAAGTGTTTTTTCCTCTCATTAGGTGATTTTTGTCCAAAATTTGTGAAAGAGTCCTTGCTAGGGTTAGAACCCTAAATCCCTAAAGTGCTAGCACTTTAGGATTTTATCCCTAGACTTTTGATTTTAACCTAGTTGAAGTTGCAAGAAGGGAGGAACGATTTCTAGGGCCCAAATGTCCTTGCACCCTAGAAATCCTTCTCCTCTAGATTCAAAGATTAAGGCCCAATTGTACTTTCACCTTAGGGTTTGAATCCTACCTC
Organism: Picea engelmannii; assembly: GCA_009831015.1. Lineage (NCBI taxonomy): Eukaryota > Viridiplantae > Streptophyta > Pinopsida > Pinales > Pinaceae > Picea > Picea engelmannii. The sequence goes on from ML795137.1 coordinate 134,404, forward strand.
TTGGTTGCAACTAGATAAAGTTTCAAACTTACTTGCATTTGTTGTTATAAGATGCCACAACCCTTAAAAGGCACTAGTTTTAAAGTATTCTCATAGTGAATTGTTTGAAAAACTCATCCTCTCAACTCTCTTAAGCATTCTACTAACCTAACTAACACTAACATTGATAAACTCATTGGCTAATTTGTTGTTGTTACAAAAATTTTCTACAACCATCTGATAAAACTCTTATTTGTTACATACACTCTTGTATGAGAAATAATCAATAGTTATTGTTCAAGGGAAGTAATGACTTCCAAAGGTAGCTACAACTTCCAAATGTAAAAGGAGGGATAAACCTCCAAGAGGAAGATACAATCCTACAATATCAAGAGAGAGTTGAACTCTCCATCCTTGCCCCTTCCTTCCACCCAAGAATATATGAGAGATAATAAAACTTTACATTAAATCATCACCATCAACCAATCATCACATAGAACATGATAATGCTTTCTGAGACTTCTTCAATTTCTGCAATTCTTCAATTCTTGGAGTACTCTGATCCTGTAGATAATATTACTCAATGTATTCTTTGAAACTCCTCCAATTTTCACTCCTTGAATCCTCCCCAAAAATAGGTTATAGAAAGAATGGTAGACTTTATTCAATTCTGGTCTATTCAGGAGAATGAACTTGCACAGAATGCCCCGCGCTCAATAATTAACATCTGATTCTGAAACTTTCACACAAGAAACTAAAATCCGTACTCTTTCTAATGAAATTTTTCCCACTTCATTTGGATTCTCGATGAAGAAGTTATGACTGTATTACCTGGAACACTTATTTATTGACTAGCTTCAGGACTAGTCACAAACCCTATCTTCCACAGAGTGTATCTCCATTATTATATCGAATCAAGAGATAAAAATTTTACCAGAGGTACCTTGATATGTCTTCTCAATACCATAGCGATTTCACCATTTGAATCGTTCTAGAAAAAAAGTTATAGAAAAAATGGTAATATGACCTGAAAATAACATACCTTAGAACACATCACCAAAAGACTTCATCCTCTCTTGAAATCCGGCCTTCTTTTCTTCTTATTACCTCTGAAATTCGACTTGTATCAAATGACTGTATAATGATGTTTATTTATACCATTTATGTCACTTCATTTTAACATTAGGTCCAACTTAACACTTTCTTATTTTGTAATCTTTTTCTTTAATTATCTTCAGGTCCTACATGTACTTCCTTCTTCAATTCACTTTGTCATCTTCAAAAATTCATTTCTCCTCAACCATGAGGATCCATGTTTCATGCCACATACCACCAGAAACAACATGATGTATATTATCCATCCATGGGTGTTGTATCTACATGTTCATTTTCCTTCATGTCCAAATACCTTCATCAATCTTGTGGTCCAAAACCCATGACTAGGGTTGACATCAATGACAACAACCAATCTTCCAACARAAATTATGTAGTTACATCTAGTACAAGKTTCACCTATAGGACAATCCCCAAATCAAGGTTTTAAAAAGTATGTTAAATTAAAACCGACATAACTTTTGATTGGAAGCTTCGATTTTGGAGATTCAAAAGCCCTTGGAAGATGAAATAGAGTAGAATATATATTTTATCAAAAAGTGGCTATGACAAAGCTGACAACACTAGATATACATATTGTTGACTTTGGTTTCAAGCAAAATTTTCAAATCCTTGTTTGCGTAGATTTTAACCTTGTACAATTAATTATTGGAAATCGATTCTTAATAAAACAGAAAAGATGCATTGGCACACACACACATTACACAGATATTTTTACCCTGGAAACCCAAACCGTGAAAACCAACAACCTATTTAGAGTTGCACCTCAAATAGTATATTCATAATCTTCTTCGTTGTTTACAATACAATATACATATAGGATCGTGTGACATCCAAACCCCTAATCCATTGACCCGAATTAGTCAACAACCCTAATTTCTTAACCAGAATTAGAAAACCATCGACAAAGGCCACCTAGACCCCTTTTCTTCCATATTAGTGTACAATACATGGGATCAATTTTGCATAGAATATAACATATACCCAACAGTTTTCCAAATACATAAGTTTCCTATGTCCACAAAAATGTATCCTGATATTTTCTATATGAAGCAATTCTAACTAATTGTTGACATAATAAAAGACAAAAAAATTGCATAACTACATTGGATTGTGGGCTCGACTTCTTGTTACCATTGGTTGTGCTATTGAAGAGGACTTTTTATTCTTTCCTACTATTTCCCAAACCTCCTTTGTCGATGATGAGATCCCTTTTGTTCCTACATTTCTTAGTTTATCTAGGTACATGGGTTCTAATTGTTCCTATGTCTCTTCTTATTCATCCTGATCTGCCCACTTGCGATAGGGGGCTCTACATTCTAAAGAGTAGAGTTCTCTTCTACCAAGACTTGTTGGACCGATTCTTACTGAAATAGAGGCTCTTCCTTCGAGGGAGTATCCTTATTTTTCTCTAGATCAAAATGATGTGTCGAAGAGTCTTTTTGTGGTGATGTTTCACTAATTTTTAAGGAAATCTCTTTGGTCCCTTCCTTGGGGGGGTCTGAATAAGGTGAATCTTCCTTGTAAATATGTTGATGTTCCTTCTTGGAGCCATTCCTCCAGGTTGATTTATGTTGGTGCTTTCTAGCCTTCATTTAAACTTTAGGGCATTGTGATGCAATATGTCATGCTTCAAAACAGGCTCTACAATGTAAAGATATTTTGTCATACTACAACTTTTGAGTCCATGAGTAGTTTTCACCTGTTGATTTTTTTTGTTGTTGGAATCCCTTCATTGAAATCCACTTCCACACATATTTATACATATGAACATATGTTATAAATGTTTGTCTCGGGGCGTCTGCATTAGAACCTTCCTAGAGCATTACAAATGGCTCTAAGAGAGGGTAGACCCCAAAAATGTGGGAGCATATTTGGAAGTCTAACCCAAACATGAGTGATGGATAAAATGTTAGTCAAAGGATCAAAGGAGGGAATCCATGGTGACATGCATAAACCAGAATCAAAACAAGCCCTTAATGAATTGCTCATCAAGGAGGTTTAATAATTAAAACAAGAAAAGATTGGCAAAGGAAAGCGGGGAAATGATGAGTCAAGGAGAAAGTTGGAAAATAAAGATAAATAAATCAAAAGTCTGCCTGAGCATAACTAAGACTGTGAAAAAATGTCTACAAGGGTTTGAATAAGAGAACAACGAGGATTATACTACCTAAAAGTGGAAGATAAAACTACCAAAAGACTTGAAGAGGAAATTTGCAAGAAGGTTAAAGAAGCCCTTAAATTTGATAAGGTAAAATTAGAAATGCAATCTAGAATTGAAGGAGGACATGCACATTTGTTAGAGGATATCACCATTGAGATTAAGAAAAATAAGGAAGACAAGATTCTAGAAGGTTGCCATAAAATACATGAAGAAGTTGAGTTGCGGCTTGAGGATGTAGAATTCAAATATGATGGTATTATCTCAAAGGACGGCATAATCAAATACCAAGCAGAAAGGATAGAGAATGTCATTGTCTTTGAAAATAAGATTGATGATATGGGTGTGCAGAGTGATTGAAAACCATTAAAAGTAAAACCATATTGACACCCTCATTACCATGAAAATTGTCAAGAAAGAAAAGAAGATTGGTATCATTGTTACCAAGGAAGAAGATGGAGAAATAAAAGGTTCTCATGGAACATGGCATTAAAGAACCATTATTCGATAAGATATTATTAAAGATCAACAACCACAACAAATTGGAGAACTTACAACAACAACGCATGGAATGAAAGGAAATAAAATTATGCAACAACTAGTTATCAAGGATTAAGAAAAATAATAATTGAATTTGGATGGATGGATCGCCATTAGTGCCAACAAGAGAGAAAGAATATAAAGAAATCCTATTACTTGGTTTCATCACATGTAAAGCCCTTAAATGCAAAGATTTAAGTACATTTTTTTTTAAGGAGGGTACTATGATATGACCCCAAGGGGGGCATATATGGGGTTAAATATATATGTAATAATGGTCGGGCTAATAAAGTTCCCTCGTGTGCAATGAATGAGAATAAGTATATGTAGAGGAAAATATCGTCCTTATTAGGGGGAAGATATGTTTGGGATATATGAATGTATTGTGTTTCTTTGGAGGAGGTTCTCCTCATATTTAAGGAGTTGTTGTATAACCCATCTCTATTATGTTTTTGGGAGTTGTGCTCCACATTCACACCTTATGTACATTGTATTTTACTATGTTTATTAAGGATTTGGTACATAACACAAAACTAACCAAATATTAAAACCACATACATACTTTCACAAACCCATCGTACTAATCAAATATTCACACGTTGTTGAATGAGCTATATGTAGTAACATGCACTGTGAGATTAATAACTTCCCATCTCTTTAATGATGCACAAGAGAACACTTCTTGGCATTTGGATCCACCATTCACAATGATAATAAAGTCATGGGAGGGGGGAGAGGAATGGGACCCCCCATTTACCATCATGAAGCCTACATTCATTTTTTCTCCTTCATTGGCATGGGAATCAACCCCTATCATTTGCACTCTTACGACTTGGTAATAAGAGTTTGATTCAAATAGGTGTCTCAGAGTTATTATTATCCATGTGAGGAAAGACAACCTAAAGTTATGAAGAGGGATTTAGTGAAATAACAATTGAATGAAAATCATGGAGTCCCCGATTACTGTGACCTAGGTTACACGTTTTTGCATTAGAATGATTAGGACATGGTACATCATTATATCCTCACCTCATTATTGGATACATTCCTCAAGCACAAAGCACACTATGTTTCCTTTTGTCTATTAGGTCATACATAATAACCCCCCACGCCCCCAACACTCCTTCCACCCCTCGGTTTCTCTTTGAGGCTTCGTTAAAGAATAACATGTACTATTTTCTAGCTATTGTCTACATCTAGAATTTACACTCCCCCAACTAGAGTTGTCATTTATGAGTCTGAGTTGCTTTTCTAATGTAGAACTTGGAAATTACTTCTTGTGCATAAATTATAGCTTTGAGCTAGACTTCCTCATCAACTTCATAGTTTTCAATAAATACCTTGCTTGTTCAATTGGATCTTACAGTTTTATGTAGGATCCCCCATGCTTTATTAGCTACTCCCCAAGGGGTGAGAAATTCTTGGGAAATATAGAGTGATTTTGGGCAAACCATAACTTCCAAGAGAGGAATTTTGGCATGAAAAATGAGGCTCTTTGTAGGATATTTTTATTGGCCAAGTTTCCAAGGTATGAATCCTACCAAATCGACATAATATGTTTCTAGTATTATGAAATTGGAATAGGTTTTCCTAACTCTTCAAACATGATTTTCCATACCTAACAAGTGAAGTTGCATTTGAGAAACAAACGTTTGGATGCCTCTTCGATAGAGTGACATAGAGGACATTTAGATAGGCCTTTGTTGTCTTTGTTATTCAAATTATGGCTTGTGATAGGCTTGAGATGCACCATGATCCAAAAAAAATCCTAATCTTCCCCCATGATGCATCTAGATAAGAATACAACACTCCCTTGAGCCATTGGGAAATCATCATAGACACTCCTCCTAACAAGAAAGTGTCATCGGAAAATTGAGAATGATTGATCACCTTCACTCCTCTAATAATTATTATACCCATCAGATTCCTGGATACCGACTCCATCTCCATTTTCTCCCCGATGTGTCTTCCATTAGGATATCCAACATGGGATAGAGGGGGAAACCCTATTTAGACCCCACTTACTCTAAAATAATGAATTAAATCTACCATTCATAGAAGGTGTTGGCCATGGGTGGCTAATTTAAGTTATGATTGATAATTTTTTATGAAAATCAAAATTTCTTTAAAACTTTGAAAATGAAGGAATGTTGCACTATGTCAAATGCATTTGACACATTGATTTTAATAACCATTCTTTTCTCATTCTTAGTTAGCTAAAATAAATTTCCTCTTGGACTAGATCTATCTTTGTCTTACAAAACCCCCTTTATTCTCTAAGATGCATTTGGGAAATACATTACTTAACATGATGGCCAATATTTTTGTTAAAATTTTATAAGAGACATTATAGAGAGATATGGCCCTAAACTTGGAAAAAGAGGTTGTGTTATTATTATTAAGAATTAGTGCCAAAAAGGATGAATTAATCCCACCACTTGACTTTGATTTCGAGCAAGATTCGTTTAGCATTCTGTAGAGGTTGAATTTAAGCATATGCCAATAGGCTCTACAAAATCATATAGTGAACTCATCTGACCCTAGCGCATTATCCAGGCTGAGCTCCCATATTATTTAGATGAATTTCTCCTCCTCTATTAGTTGGGATAGGGCTCAATTGTCTTACGCAATGATTAATCTCAAAATATCTTGGAGTAGCTCCCTAATGGATCCATCCAAATCTAGGTCTTCCTTCATGTGAAGATTTTTATAAAGCCCATGTGTTGCTTGTTGAAGGTCTTTAAAATAGGTGATTCATTCTCCATTTAAGGGTGATTTCTTAGACATGGTTTCATAATTGTCAGGTATGAGATTGTTTGTGGAAGAAGCTTGTGTTTATATCACCTACTTTTAACCATAAGCTTCTTGATTTTAGCCTCCAATGTTCTTCTTCTTTGTGAAATGGTTTTTCCAACTTCTTGACTACGTCTCTCTCCTTAGGTTGCAGAGCTGAATTAATTTCTTAATCCTCCACTTCTAACCAAAGATCTTCTAAATGGTGTTGTAGATCCTCCCTCTCCTTGGAAGGTGAGACATAGGTAATTTTTTCCCATGCCTTTAGCATTTGTGTAGTTGCTCTAATTGTTCTTCCTACATGAAGGATGGGGATCCTCGACTGGGAACCTCCTTGCCTCTTCAATGATCACCATGGAACATGGGTCATGAAGCCAAAGAGGATTAAATATGAATGAAATTGACCCATGCTTTATCTATGCTTGTAGATTAATCATAATGGGCTCATGATCATTTTCCTGACATGGGAGGATATAGGAGACTATATGGATATTTTCTAAGATGAAGGAGCTTTGAAGAAGAAATTAATCCAACCTCTCTATAATAATTTTGTTAAGAACCAAACATCAATATAGCATAGAAAAACCTCAAGAAAAGTACTCAACGCCTTGAAAAAGAGATAATTTCAGATAATAAGCCTCTTCGAGGGGGCAACCTCCTTTTACCCCACTTAAATGTTCAAGTA
>ML795137.1:156145-176284 GCA_009831015.1 Picea engelmannii
AAGAATAGGAGAATAGATCGAAGTTGTTTAGAACCAGAAACTTGGATGTCGAAGTTGGAAGATAACAAGAAGACTCACAGAAGACTGAAGCACCTGCCCTAGCTAGAGAAAAAGTATTACCCATGCATCCTAGGAAAGAATTTCAACAGCGCGAAGTTACTATGCCAAAAGAAGACAAGAATCAAAATGGAAAGAGGAACTCTGAAACAAATCTCACTGGAAAGAAGGCTAGAAAATTAAGTAAGAAGAGATCAAAGATCAAAAAGTTACAGAAGGTTTCAGAGGGAGCTTCATGGAAGGAAAATTTGCAAAACTAGAACTTCGTCGGAATATCAGAATAACGCCACATGGCACTTTGCCATGGCGAAGCAATTTAGCCATTGGAAACAACATAACCATTAGACTAACGCCACGAATGAGTAGAAAGGAATTTATGATTAGAAATCTCGCCACCAGACCATTGGGACCACGTCGTAACAAACAGAACTGAGTTAATGAAGGCTTCTCGCCCATTGGAGAGATTTGTTACCTAGTTATCTACTTATTTCGTCGAGCCTTGCACCGAGAACACTTTTTTCAACCATGATTATATGAGCCTGTAGATTAGTTGATTTCACACAACGATCATTGCGCTATCACCATTCACCCTGTTGCATTGAGTAGTTGCTCTTCCAACCTAAGATATTCAACCACAAGCGTGTATGTCCGAAGAACTTAGTGCAATCGAAGAGTCTGTGAAGGAGGTACTCATCGACCTCATGATTGAAAGATTAATGTATGTGGGTGTACAAGAATCATCAATGAGAGGAGTGCAAGCCTCTCCGTCGACCGCTCGCAGATCCAGGCCATCCCGAGTCGTCACAGAAAAGAGAACCAAGCACAGAGATGACCTAGCAAATGCGAAACTAATCCTGACCATCTTACCTGACTACATCTCGCTCCTGGCCAATGCGGTGAGTCATGATAGCATGCCAAGAGATTTCGAGTACACCATGGTTATTGCGTACCTCCTGAAGAGGATACGCGCAGTTCGAGCACAACAGGACAAGATCACATTGTTGAAGTTCAGCGACTTCAACCTAGGAGATTGCAAGAACCATAGTATGCTCACCCCATATAAATACTTGACCAGGATGAAGAGGAAGAACTTGAAAATAATCCCCCAGTCATGGATGATGAACCTCGCGCAGTCCACCCTGTTGAATGTAATGAAAATCCCACACTTTGGAAGGCACCAGGAAGTTAACACATGTGTCAAGCTCCTACTTTCATGTTACCATGGCGGCTACTTATGGCTAGACCATCGTATCACAGTTGATCTAACGTTGATCCATAGGATCACCAGATTGAGTATGCAAGGACCCGACCCACAGAACTTCTATCCAGGGAATGCTACAGATCACGCCCTAGCACAGAATATCAAAGATACCTACGATGATGTTGAGAAGGGGACGTGAGGCTACAAGGTAGCTTCCATCCATAATGTTGCAGTGTGCCTAGCATGCCAATTAATCACAGGAAAGCTTGTGAGAAAGAACAGACCCACGCAGGTCACAGGGTTCATTGTGGACCTTGCAAGGAAATGCGTGGAAGTCTTACAGATGAATTGGGTGAAGTACCTAGTTAATCAACTGGAATTAGACTATCATGAAGCATAGGATCAGGGCTACAAGTTCCACTTTAGTTGGCTTCTGATACTCATCACGTTTACTACTTGGGAAATGCCGGAAGGTTTGACCTTCCTGGACATCGAGTCGCTCGCTGCGAATTTCACCATGCTCTGGTACTCGAGCGATATGGGAAAATAGTGGCAGTTGAATGCAGTTTTTCACACATATTATCTCCAGCTAAAGAGGGCTATCGAATCTGAACCTTGCATGATGCCAAACACCCTACAACGGTTCAAGCCCCTTATGAAGTTTCACATAGTTCAACACTTCATCTATATTACTGCAAGAGTAGATGAGCACAAAGAGGATCTTCAGTCGTACTACAAGCTCACAGAAGAGGACCTTGAGGAGATAACTAAGGACTAGCCAGCAGACCTCCTTATCCCCGCTGACCCTGGAGAGATGTATGACCCAAAACTTGACATCGTAGAGGCCTCTCACAAAGAACATGACACACCCGGAACCAGCAGAAGGAAGAAGACCGAAGAAGTCCAAGACTTAAGCAACGCATCGGAAAAGATTGCTTCTGTATCACCTAGTCGAGGGGGTGATGATGAAGTAGAAGAGATAAATGGAAGAGAAGATGAGAAGAAGCAAGGCGAAGCAACATTGCCTAGAGATGAGGTTGATCCCCTAAATAAGAGGAAGTTTTCTCCCCCGAAACCCTCTTCCTGGAGGAAATCAAGAGCCACCTTGACTAAAATGCAAACTGTGCTAATTGTCGATGATTTCGACTTCATCATCGCAACTATGATTGATGTCTTGTAGGAAATCTTGCAGAAATAAGAAGCCAAGCAAGAGGAGATGTACGACAGAATCGAGGTTGAACTCTGAGGGGTACAACAGACCCTTCATTCCAGTCGCGCAGTGTCCACTGCACCCCTGTCATTGGGAGAACCAGAGTTGGGAGATGAGCCAGCCCAACTCCATCGATTAGTTGGTGCGACTGAAGCTCACCTTCGTCGCGCACATGAAGAAATAGAACAAGCCACCCAGGCCTTGAAGCAAGTGCAAGAAGTACTCCAAGAACAACATTGACTTGCAGAACAGGAGAAGGTTGCTCTCCAGACAAAGTTTGAAAAGGAGAAAGCACAGATTCAGCAAGAAAAAGAACAGTTGCTCGCAGAGAAACTCGAAGTGAAAGAAGAAATCAATAGAGCACTTTGCTCTGTGATAGGCTTAGAGATAAAGGTAGAAGATTGAGTTGCACATCAAGTAGACCATCTCGCAGAAGCTATCCAGCAGCTACAACAAAGAATAGCATACTTAGAGCTCTGCACAGTGCCCAGCACCCCGCAGGATGTGAGGGATCAAAGAGAAGCAACCGCTCGAGGCGCAGTTGAGAGAATAAAGGCCCTTGCCATGGAATTTAAACAAGTGAGTGATCGCAGTGCCCAGACTTATGAGCTACTCACTCAGAACCCATAACTGAAGACACTGGAGTAACAACTCCAAGAGGTGAAGTATCAAGCAGAAACAATATAGGCACAGTTGAAGCCTCTGTCAGCTGTTGAAAGGATGAATCGATGCCAAGAGAAGCGCACTGCTCAACAGTAGGTCCACACCATTCAAAGTAGATTCATGGAAGTCACTCAGAGGCTCCAACCTATATAGGATGAGGCTTGCTAACTGTTCACAGAGATCGAAGGCCGAGGAGCAGAACTGGAGCAAATCGTCACTGCAGTTGAACAACGCTTAGAGGGACCTATCAACAAAGCATTCATCCAAGAGTTCATTGAACAGGAGGTCATGGCACAACAACAAGTCGAAGCAGCTCGAGGATTTTGAGGAAGAATTATCCATATCAGAGTGACTCGGGATGAGTCATAGGTGAGTGTTGGGGGCATGTTGGCGCTTGACCAAGTTTTGAATATCCTTGGTCATGTTTGACATATTTTTGGGACTTCGACAGGCTGTCGAAGGTGGAGCACAAGTTGAAGCGTAGATCGCGGGATATCGGCCCTCTTTCAGGGCCTTTTTGGGATTCAGGATAATGTAACAGGTATGGGAATTTCGTCCCATGGGTTTATCCATGCTTAGGCCTATTTTGTAATGTATAAATAGAAGGCTAAGAGATGTAGGAAGTAGTTCGATCTATGTGATCAAAGGTGATACAATTGTGACATGCTAAGTGCTAGGACACGAGAGCTATGTGTATGATGTTTTGCTAAGTGAAAGTAATAGTTGTAAGTGCTTCGTGCATGCTATGTGAGACTTGCAAGGCTAAGTGCAAGCGACTGTAGGAGACTGTGTAAGGATCTGTGCCTAGATCTACTCGGGGAAGGAGGATCTAGCGAGGTGCGCAGATCTCATGTTCGCTACGGAGTAGGATTTTGTGGCTCTGTGCATGTAGAAGATTGAGATAAGCTAATAAAGAAGACAAAGAGTTGGTGGACATAGCCCCAGGGTGGCGGTGAACCATGTACATCCTGTGTTGTGAATGCTTTGTACAATGCATTGATGTGTTTATGTATTTACTTGCTTAAGTGCTTTGATATAGATGAATGATAGGTAGATATGTTGTTTCTTTGTGCTTAATAATGAGAGTAATTGCTAGATCTGACCTGTGTGAGTGTGCTTAGTGCTTGAATCTTCTAGATCTGATTTGTTTCATCATACTAAGTGTTGCTATATGCTAGATCTGATTGAATATTGCGATGCTTTGTAAGTAGGTTTTTATCTACGAAGTAATTATTGGTTAAACATTGATGAACTATATTTCTAAGTGCTTTGTCAAGGTGTTACAATCACATATTTGTGTCTCAGCTAAGGTTGCATACATTGAAGTCTTGCAACCACCCCTGCCTCTACCTCGGGTGAGACTTCATCTGCTTCGTAGGTGTTGCCGAAAGGGCCAGTAGTTAGGGTTTTGTTGATCCGTTGTTGTAGTGTTGAACCCTGGGTCTGCCCCTGTGCCAACAAATGTTACTTTTAATTAGCACAAAATCATAAACATAGCTCTCATGTCCTAGCACTTAGCATGGCACACTTGTATCACCTTCGATCACATAGATTAAACTCTAGCACTTAGCTCACTGACCAATCGCTTACTTACTTTCTTCTTACATCGCCTAGTCTTCTAGAACAACACTTAGAGGGACCTGACAATGAAGCAGTCATCCAAGAGTTCGTTGAACAGGAGGTTGTGGCACAACAACAATTTGAAGTAGCTTGAGCAAAGCTTGAGGCTTTTGAGGTAGAATTATCCAGATCAGAGTGACTCGGGACAAGTCGCAGGTGAGTGTTGGGGGCATGTTGGCCCTTGACCAAGTTTTGAGGATTCTTGGTCATGTTTGACCTATTTTTGGGATTTCGACGGGCTTTCGAAAGCAGAGCGCAAGTCGAAGTAGAGATTCTTGGTCATGTTTGACCTATTTTTGGGACTTCGACAGGTTGTCGAAGGTGGAGTGCAATTCGAAGCAGAGATCGCAGGATCTTGGCCCCTTTTTAGGGATTTTTGGGATTTGGGATTATGTAACAGGTATGGGGATGTTGGCCCATGGGTTTACCCATGCTTAGGCCTATTTTGTAATGTATAAATAGAATACTAGGCGATGTAAGAAGAAAGTAAGTAAGTGACCAGTCAGTGCGCTAAGTGCTAGAGTTCGATCTATGTGATCGAAGGTGCCATGATAAGTGCTAAGAGACGAGAGCTATGTGTATGATGTTGTGCTAAGTGCAAGTAACATTTGTAAGTTCTATGTCCATGTTGTGTGAGACTTGCAAGGCTAAGTGCAAGTGACTGTAGGAAATTGTGTAAGGCTTTGTGCCTAGATCTACTCGGGGAAGGAGGATCTGGCGAGGTGCGCAGATCTCCTGTCCTCTACGGAGTAGGATTTTGTAGCTCTATGCATGTAACTGATTGAGAGAAGCTAATAAAGAAGACAAAGAGTTGGTGGACGTAGCCCCAGGGTGGGGGTGAACCATGTACATCCTATGTTGTGAATGTTATGTGTGATGCATTGATGTGTTTATGTATTTACTTGCTTAAGTGCTTTGATATAGATGAATTATAGGTAGATTTGTTGTTACTTTGTGCTTAATAATGATATTAATTGCTATATCTGACCTGTGTGAATGTGCTTAGTGCTTGAATCTGCTAGATCTGATTTGTTTCGTCATGCTAAGTGTTGCTAGATTCTAGATCTGATTGAATGTTGTGATGCTTTGTACATAGGGTTTTATCTGTGAAGTGGATATTGGTCAAACATTCATGAATTATATTGCTAAGTGCTTTGTCAAGGTGTTACAATCACATATCTATGTCCCAGCTAAGGTTGCAGATACTGGAGTCCTGCAACCACCCCTACCTCTACCTCGAGTGAGACTTCATCTGCTTCGCAGGTGTTGCCGAAAGGGCCAGTAGTTAGGGTTTTGTTGGTGCATTGTTGTAGCATTGAACCCCGGGCTTGCCCCTGTGCCAACAACAAGCACTTATTGTGAGCATGGATTGTGTATGTGTGAGATTTCCCCTCACACTGTTATGCATGCAACTAGCCCTTGAGTTCAACCCCTTTGATTCATGACTACTAAAGAGGTAGCTTATTGACCCATTTCTAGGATCCATACACGTGACATGCTCAGGGATTACAAGTAGTATCTAATATCGATAGTGTATCTTCCCCCTTGAATTTCATCTCCTTGGGCATCTGTCACTACAAATAATCTCTTTCACACCTTCACTTAGATTACACCACCAACAAATTTAATCATCATTAATGAAGTGTCAGTTGGAAGGCCTTATTTTACATGGCAGTTTACTTGAGCCTTAATAGTGTTGTAGGTGACAAATTTAATCACCATTAATGAAGTGTCAGTTGGAAGGCTTTATTTTACATGGCAGTTTACTTGAGCCTTAATAGTGTTGTAGGTGTGTGCTTTTTATTTTTTCTCACATCATTGATAAATTTGTCATTGGAACCATCTTTGTCACCATCGGAAACATTTTGCAAACCTTATCATTTACCATTTGAGACAATGTTTACAAAACCATATTGCACCATTTGACACATAATTCTAGAGACTTCTTTGCTCACACTAGAAACTTGCACTCTAGGACCCTTGAAGCCTATTGTGAATTCATAGCTATTTATAAGATATTAATGCCAACACATTAGTTGACACATTAGAACTGATAATCCTAGTAACTATTGATCATTCATTATTTAAGATCTTCTTAGCAAGCCATTACTTGCCACACCACATCTGCATAGATTTAGTTCTCCCTCACGTTCCCAAGAGAATTTCCCATACACAATATAGACCACCATCTAATTGTATAACACCTCTAACATGGAAAATCTCCAGGGAACACCAACTAGGAGGGACCTCCACAAGGGAATCCCTTTGCCTTTCCATCACCTAGAATTCTTGGCACCCCCTTCATGACTACCTTGAACCTTCCAAATTTGACCATTAGAACCTAGTTTGGTTGCTTCCCCACCCAAGTCGACATATTCCCACCTCTTTTCCTTCACCAAATGTTAACATGGTCCTATCTCCTTCTCCATTACATAGCCAAAGTTTGAAATCCACCCAAATCTAGATTAGTAACCGACCCTCAACCCAGAGGAAGAAGAAAAAGAAGGGGAACATGAGACCTAGGAACCAGAGGTCATGGGGAAATGACACAATCCATGGGGGCAATGCAACGATGTTGGGGGAAATGTCAATGATGCTAGGGAAATGACACAAATATTGATACCACCAACAATTCCCTTTAAGGTCAACCAAAACAAAACCCAAAATGCAACACCAACCAACCTTGTGTTATTTTTAGGCAAGAACATTACACTGAATTGTGTCCTACAATCCACAAAATCATATGATTAAAAGCTCAAATGCTTGGCCATATTAACCTATGAGCCACCCACATGGTGCAATATCCTTCCTTCCAATGTATCATCATTTCTTCAAATGGAAAGGCTTCACTATCATTGACCTATTTAGTTATTAGTCATCAGAGTGACCTCTACTCTCAGCTTGAGTCCGCTACCACTGTTGTTAAGGCTCCACTAGCTTCAACTTATTTAGTTACTCACTAATCAAGTCACTAATCCTCCCAATCAATCTATCTCACTCATAAGACATAACCACTAGGAAAAAGCGGCACCCCTTCCACTTCTAATGACACATTATCCACAAGGCCTTCCCACCATAAATCACCTAAAGGTGTGCACCTAATATGACCCTCCACCGCATTATTCCCTTTCTTAAATAGGAAAATTGATGAAACATGGATTTGTTTCCATGCAATTTTGTGTAGAGAGAACTTTTTATGTGCAACACTTTGTATGGACAAAATAACCCCACAAAGTGATAGTGATAAATATAGTCCCTATGACAAGGGATATGCCACGTAGTGGTTAGTTCCTCAAAAATTGAATTTTATAAAGTTCGGTTGCATGGCCATTAGCGTATACATATGTCCTTCATGCTTGTCCTCTCCACTAGGTGTCTTCAATATTTCGAATAGAGATCATCATGCTTGAGAATTTATTCATCTTCATGTTTCACTCGTCACTGAGATTTCCTTGACAAATGAAGAGAGGGGTTGCTTTGGGATCAATCGAAAGGGGCCAATTTGCAAAATGGCAAGGAAAAGGTGAAAATTTTCTTAAAAGTAAGGTACATCCTTTCAATAAGGAAATTTGGTTTGAAATTGTGTTTATGTCTCACATTATAAATAATTGTGTTTGAGTGTTGGCATATTTGACTTTTATTATTTCACTTTGATTTTTATTATTCTACTACGGATTATTGATTATTATTTTTTTCTCCCTAACGACTTCTTCATTATTTTATTCATTTTTACAATGGTCATTTAATAATTTTTCATCCTATAAAATCTTAATCCCGACACTTTTTTCTTTCATTATTTTAGCTTTATTTGTCCCTCGTGATGGGTGGAGTGTCTAATCAAAATGTTGGATGATTCATAAACTCTACACACTATTTATTTCTAGAAGTTTCAAGCACAACAATAATTTACTATTTTCTTAGTCATGATTGTATCTTATTCTTGTTGATTTATTATTTTAAAATAAGATAAAAATTCATCCTTATATTGACACATGCCTAATATTTATTATGCAACATAAAAGTTCATACTTATATTAATATGTGTCTGATATATGATATGTCATGTGATCTGTGGAAGTCTATTAAAGAGTTGTCCCTTTTGGACTTTAACACGGTAGATTTCATTATACTAATGTGTGTTGGAAGGCTACCAAAAATGTCATTAATACTGATGGTTCATCAAATGCAAAAGAAACAAGAACAAGAAAATAATTTGTAATCGTAGAACACCTAAAGGTGCTCATCTCTATCTCCATTTCCAAAATGAACAAGTCCTTGAATTTTTATTTTTATGAATATGCAACAAAGACTACCCATTACTAAAGGATAAGCCCTCAATCTACTGTAACAAAGCAAACAAACAATGGAATATTCTTGAAAGAGATATAAGTTATAAGCACCAACTTATGTGACTCTAATGGACGACTTGATTATCCTTCTTGCTATAGGTGTAGGGATTTTTCTCAATATACAAAGATCCTTCGAATTTGATCACACCATTCAAGAATGGGAGGTCGTCAGCATCAACGCCAAACAAAGAAGCCAATGCACAACATATAACAACATCAAGCATTCTTCCTCTGTATATCCAAGACCAAGTTCATCCCCACTATGTTGATACCAACAATCACCAAAGGCAAGTTAGTGTAAGAATAACAACAAAACATAGATGGTATAAACACTCTTATGTGTTTGTAATCATTATTTCTCTGTTATGTATGCATTAATTAAATTTTATGATAGGTAAAGACATGTTAGAACACAAAGTCTTTGTTATTTTTTTAATACACAATTTTTGTGGCATTGTACAAATTATGAATAATCCAATGGATGAAAACCTTCTTGTTGCAAATGGGAGTTACATAACTTCCATGACTTGTCTATCTTGGAAGATGGATTTGTAGGCACTCCCATAATGATATTTTCCCAAGAATATCTTGTCAAATTTGAAACCATCTGTCGCGTTTTTGACTTGTGTGAATGTCTAGGGAGTTACACATTTGTGAAAATAATTATGTTCTATGGTGATTTAGCTCTTGGGTGATCACCTTCTCTAGTAGATATAGGCTCCAAAGTAAGAAATCATAGTTGCATCACAACCTCAAGCATGCAATTGGCTCAGGAAACCATTGATTGTAATCGGGGTCACTGGAAAAATGCATAGCCCAAAAAGAAAAGAGAAACATTGACTTGGAACCTTCTAAATCTTTGTGCAACAATAATTTCTTGCTCCATCATCTTCTAGGCCTGAGATCAAAGTGTTGCCTTCTCCTTCCCCTTCTCCACTCCACTCTAATCCAACAAATATTTCTGAGTAATCTACTCTACTCTATTCTAAGCTATTTTATTCTATGAATAATGAAATAATAATAATAATAATAGATGGATAGACTATAAATGGTTTTGTAACAATTTTCAATCTAATCCAATGTATGTTAAATCATATTAAATAAAATCACATGCTTTTGTAATACAAAATATTGTTTTCCACGTTTATCTAAGAATTCAATAGTAAAATGTTGCATTTTTTTTACAAAGTAGGAAAAATTCTTTGTTACTCAGGGTTATTGGCCTAGTAGCATCTTCAAATCTACCTAATGTGTCGTTGCATCAAAACTTGGCCACCTATAATAACTCATTAGTGGTCCATACGGACGTTGACTTCCACTTTCGTTAGATACCTCTAAATCTTGGGACATTAACTTGTTTCCTTACATCTAAGGAAGACAATTTCTTGACCAAGCAAAAACCTTCTTAAACACATCATCTCTAAAATTTCAATTTATTTTTATTTATAATTTTGATTTAGAAAAAAAATTGACATTTTAATGGAAAATGCAATCCCAAAGCTAAAGATAAATCCACTATATAAAGTTTTGGGGATTTTGAAAAATTATCACCACATGTCACTACAAAGTCACTTAAAATATTATAGAAGTATAATCGTTGGTTTAAACTCATAAGCCAAGGAATTAACCATCCATGGAACTAACCAACTCCACTAAAATTTAGCAAACTATCCCACAACCAACTTACATAGTTCCCAAAAGTGTGGAAGGCAACTATTGATTGTTGCGTCTGCGTCTAGGGTTTGGGCCACTGCTGCCGCCGCGGCCTGAGTCCCAAAATGACAGGCCCGCAGGGGGCCATGAATCGCAGGGAGGGGGCGCCCCCCGGAGCTACCTACAGTCAGATCGTCGCTAATGAAACTCCCGGAACAAGCACGAAGAGGCCGACCTTCGAAGCTCCCGCTGATCTGCGCGCGCAACTCATGGTAGAGGGGACCTTCAAAGTCAAAGAAATGGACATCGACTCAGCCAAGGAGCAGATCCCTGCGAACGCTTCCATCCCATGGATGCCGGGGAAATGCATACCACAAGCACCACAAGCCCCAAAATATGTGGTTAGCTCACCTCACATTGAGGAACAGAAACAATACATGCGAGATTATGCTTTGGTGGGAAAGTTTCTAGGACTTTGGCCCTCCGAGCGAGATCTGATAAAATGGATACAGTATTGGTGGAAACCCAAGGGTCATTATGAACTGCAACTGGGTTCGAAGGGTTTCTTTACAATCATTTTCCACAACCTAGAAGACAGAAATCGTATCTTTGATGGAGGCCCATATTTTTATAACTCGGCGGGCTTGTTCCTCAGATTTTGGACGGAAAAGTTTAGTCCCGAAAAGGAGGACTTTGCCCATGCGTCGGTATGGATCCGGCTATACTCCCTACCACAAGAGTTCTGGTTGGAGGAGGTCCTGGCAGGTATCGGCAACACCATTGGCATATATGTCAAATCCTCGGAAGCCACTAAGCAGCGCCGCTACACATCATATGCTCGGATCTGTGTATATCTGAATATTGCTAAGCCGCTATCGGGATCCATCACTCTGGAATATCAGGACGAAGATTGGGCCCAAACCATTGATTACGAGCACATTCCCTTCCAATGTAGGAAATGCCATGAACACGGTCATCTCTTAAGAGAATGCCCACTTAACCTGAGTAGCAAAGAGGAAAATCCAGACAGCGGCAAGGACAAAGAGGGATTCATTCAACCAGCGGAAAGAAGAAGGCAAGGTGGAAGAAAGCAAGCGGCCCAGGTAAGTAAGGACCCGTCCACTAGTAATAAGTTTGCAGCTCTAACCGATCAATCAGATACCCCAACAAACCCCACAAATATGCATGCACCACCAACGCAAAATGAATCCCAGAATGCAAGCCAAAGTCCCAAGAAATCCCCTGAGCACAAGGAAGCTGACCCCATACCCCCAGGCTCATCCCGAGAAATTCCAAGCACGCAGGAGATAGAGGATGGAGACGAAGACATGGAATTGGAGGAACAAGACCTCACCGGCGTGGATCTGGACCATCTTGAGCACGCTTACAGACATCAAAAGCTTTACACCATCCCAAGGGACCAACTGAGAAAGGTGCACAAGGTATTCCTCAACTCCTCTGCCGGATCCTCAGCCCGAGCAAGCAAAGCCCTAGGAATACAGGGAAGTCAAACCAAACACCCCTCCAAGAGCCAAAAAGATGAGAAGAAACGAGGAAGGAAATCCACAAATAAACTTATACAGGAAATCGGGCATTTTATGGTTAACTCCGGGAAGATCCACCTAATCTCGGATAGCTTCCCTCCCCTACCCACCTCCCAGTCATCATGAAGATCATATCCTGGAATATCAGAGGTCTCAATGGTCGTAGCAAGCAAAAAATGCTACGAGAACTGATCATGGCAGAAAATCCAGATGTAGTCCTTATACAAGAAACAAAATGTTCCTCGGAGGACATGGATAGGCTTCTTCCTTTCTGCTGGAAACAAGGAAAAGTGATTTCAATAGACGTCGCTGGCACAGCTGGAGGGGCTGCCATTCTATGGAATACCACCGCTGTACTAATGGAAAATTTCTACTCAACCAAATGGTCCATCACAGCGGCTTATAGACTCATCGGTTCTGATAAGCCTGGGCGTATAGCAAATATATATGGCCCTGCTAATCCAAGAGACAAACAGGAGTTCCTCCACAGCCTGAGACATCTATCCAGCATAACAGAGCATGAGAGATGGATCCTTGGCGGAGATTTCAATATCATCCGCAGTCTGGACGAAAAAAAAGGCGGATCTAGAAGACTGGACCAGGACTCCCATGGTTTCAACAACCTAATAGACGACCTCCGTCTAATAGATATGGAGACTGACAATGGCACTCCCACTTGGTCAAATCGAACAACTGGGATGCATCAAGTAGCCTGCAAACTAGACCGCTTCCTCATATCGGAGCCCCTAATGTTGGACGGCACAACTTTGGAATCCACAATCCTGAATACCCCTGGACCGGATCACTGGCCAATACAACTTTGGATGGATGTGCCAGCAACTCCTGGGAAAAAACCCTTTCGCTTTGAACAGTTCTGGTTAGATCACCCGGACTTCCAGGAAAACATCCAGGACTGGTGGAGGAAGGCGGCGATAACCAAGGGCACCAAAATGTATCGCTTTCAGCAGAAGCTCAAGAACCTTAAGCAAAAGCTCAAACAATGGAATAAGAAAACCTTTGGCAGCATCATCGACTCCCAGCAGCAACTGTCCAAGCAAATGCAGGAGCTCCAGATACAAATCCGGGAACAGGGGCTAATAGAGGAGTTAAAGGCTCAGGAACTCACAGTGGCCCAACAGCTCGAAGAAAGGAAACGACGGGAAGAAATACTTTGGAAGCAGAAGTCGCGCATCCACTGGCTCAAAGAAGGAGAGCGCAATACCAAATTTTTCCATCGAACTGTGATTCAAAGAAGACACACCAATAAAATTGCGCACCTCATCACGGTTGAAGGAGAAACTCTGCAATCCCATGAGGACCTGGAATCCAACCTGATCCATCATTTTCAGAACCTCCTCACTGAGCCCACTCCGGATCAGCACGCAGCTATCAGCAAGGTTACAAGGAATATACCAACACTTGTAACTCAGGAGCAAAACGTAGCTTTACTGAGACCTATTTCTCTCGAAGAAGTAGATCAGGCTTTGCAAGACACCCCCAAATCCAAAGCCCCCGGCCCAGATGGCTTTACAAGTGACTTCTTTCACCATTGTTGGCCGATGATCAGAATAGAGGTCTGGGAAATCCTGGAGGATTCTCGAGTCACTGGGAAAGTTCTACAAGCCCTTAATGCTACGTTCCTCACTTTAGTCCCCAAAGAGGCGCATGCACACCAAGCCAAGCAGTTCAGACCCATTGCTCTATGCAATGTGATCTACAAACTCCTAACTAAAGTGATAGCGCGCAGGCTCAAGCAGATCCTACCAACAATCATTTCACCAGAGCAATCAGGATATGTGGAGGGCAGAAAAATCTTAGACAATGTCATCTTAGCCCATGAAGTAATTCATTCTCTGCAGAAAACCAAAACTCCAGGTATGCTCCTCAAATTATATCTCTCTAAATAATTTGACAAATTAAGCTGGGAATACATGAGGGAAATGCTCCTGGCTTTTGGTTTCAACCAAGACTGGGTAAACTGGATCCTGAACTTAACCTCCTCCGCCTTCTTCTCCCTGCTCATCAATGGGGTGCCCTCTAAGCCCTTCTCCCCCTCAAGAGGAATTAGACAGGGAGATCCCCTCTCCCCTTTCCTCTTTATAATCATGGTTGAAGGACTTAGTCGCTCTATCCATGCTGCTACCGAGCAGAACCGCCTAACAGGCCTACCCCTGCATGGACTTTCGCCCCCCATCACGCACAGTCAGTTTGTAGATGACACGCTTTTAATGGGTAGCCCAACTGTGCGAGAAGCTTGTTGTCTTCAGGAGATTCTTCAAACCTTTTTTGAAGCTTCGGGCTTAGACTGCAACAAGGAAAAATCCCAAATCTTCTTTTTTAACACACCTCCTCCCGTTCAGAGAAACATCTCCACCTTGCTCGGCTTTCAAAGAAGCTCCCTTCCGTCCAAATACCTGGGCATCCCGTTGATTGATAATGCGCTCCGGAAATCCTCCTGGGAACACCTCTTGATCTCCTTCTCAAAGCGCCTGTCCTCCTGGACCTACAGAGCCCTGAATCTGCCCAGTCGCCTTATTCTGCTCAAAGTTGTCCTACAAGCTCTCCCAATTTATGCTTTCTCTGCCCTGGCTGCCCCAAAGTTCGTCCTAACCACCATCAAAAATTTGCAACGAAATTTCATTTGGCAAGGCCTCAACAAAGAAAAGAAGATAGCTCTCGTTAGCTGGGAAAAACTCTGCCGACCTAAGCATCAAGGAGGACTGGGAGTGAGAGATCCCTCCTTAATGAACAAAGTACTCAGTGCCAAAATATGGTGGCACTGGCTGAAAAACCCCAGAGATCTTTGGGCAAGATTATGGAGAAAGAAATATACCCCCACTACGGCAAAGGAAAACTTAATTCGCTGGAACGGAGACAACCCGGGCTCTCTCATATGGACAGCGGCCAAAAAAAACAAACAGATGGTGACCCAACATGCTTTATGGGAGATAGGAAATGAGGAAACGGCGCTATTTTGGCAAGACTCTTGGCAGCAGTGGCCAGCCCTGAAGGAAGAAGACTGGGCCCGAGACATAAGCGCCCAGGCAACTCAGGAAGGACTGACAAAAGTCGCAGATTACTGGCAATCCAACTCCGCGGAGGACACCTGGCGCTGCTGGCAACTGGACAGGGTGCGCCTCAACCTAGAGGATCATGTTGACTTGGCACCACTGCAAACAGAGCTGACTAAGAGGAGAATACCTGTAATCACAGGCAAGGATACTCTTCGTTAGGGATATAGGCCACAGGGCTCCTTTAGTGTGCAGGAAGCCTACCAGCTAATGGCTTAGACGAACCCCCCTTTGGATTCGCGCGTCTGGAGCAAAATCTAGAATCTCAAACACTGGCCGAAAATCACACTCTTCCTCTGGCTGGTCTCCCACTCAAGTATTATAACTTGGGATAATCTCCTAAAAAGGGGCTTCCTGGGACCCTCTTTTTGCTTTCTGTGTGGAGTAGCAGAGGAGACCATGAACCATCTCCTCAACACCTACCCTTATACTGCCCAAATTTGGGACCATGCAGCGAGTATCCTGTGAACCTCAGATCGCCTCAGAGACAGCATCCTAGCCACCATCACGAACTGGAGAGATCAGGCCTTTCACTCACCCATCCTCAATCGAATCTGGCAACTCTTACCGGGTTTTATCCTTTGGCAAACCTGGAAAGAACGAAACAGGCGCATCTTCCAAAACACTTCTCTCCCTTGGCAACATTGTTGGAGCCTATGCTTTTGCAACATAGTGGAAACCCTCCATCTCAAGAATTGGACAGATGCAGATCTAGCCTGCCCCCCCTCGGAACTCACCTTACTCCAATACTGGACCCCTCTTCCTTCTCCTCGCCTCTGCCCCCGCCCCTCTCCCCCAAGTCGCCATTCGTTTAGCCCCTCCTTCTAGTCCCCTCCTCCTGAAGGTTTCGTCAAGCTAAATTTTGATGGAGCATCGAAAGGGAACCCCGGAGCTACAGGATATGGAGTGGTCTTTCGCAATCACCTCGGGCACACTCTTGAAATACTGGCAGGTTCCATCGGATACTCCACAAACAATGTTGCAGAACTGTGGGGAATCATCAGAGGATTGCAACGGGCCATCAAGAGCAACTATTCCAAAGTGATTGTGGAGGGGGACTCTCAAGTTATCATCCACCTCCTGGGCCGAATACTTAATGGCGCACAATCGGACAGTATTTCACCTAGCTGGCGACTGTCACATGGACTACAGATTACTGCAGATCTTCTCAATTCGAACCTGGTGTGCATCCCAGCTCATATCAAAAGGAGGGCCAACCAAGTAGTTGATGCACTGGCCAATCTGGGCGTCAATCACCATGGACCAGACCTTCACTGTGCTGCAGCCAGTGATCCAAACCACCCTGTTCTACAGCAATGCATTCACCAAGCTGAAATGCAAGATACCTCCCCAGATGGGGTGTTAGACGGCGCAACGCGACAGCAGATGGAGGAGGGTACTGGGGGATGTGGCCTTAGACCACGTGCTGGGCTTGTGCCGCAGTCCATCACCCCACCCGACCTTTAATTGACAATAATGCTGATACGAGGGTGCATTAACGACGTCGTCCTCCCCCTGTGCTGCGAGTTTAAACGAGACAAATGCATTATGGCCTTGGCTTATTTCATTTCCCTGCATGCAGAGCCCCTCCTTCTGCTGCTGCACTTCATCCCTGATCTCATCCGTCGGTTACAAGCGACCTTCCCTCCTGCTAACAGTTGTTTTGGTTTGCGAATGACAAGGCCTCGAGGAAAACCCAGGCGGGGCTCCCCCTGGAAGCCTCGCAGACCTTCCATTTCGCCCCAAACCTCCGACTCTGAGGTTTCCTCCCCTCGGCATCAGTTTGTTTATCCCCGAGCTTCTCTGCGACCTCCGCAGCCCAGTTCCATGGCAATAATCCCCCAAACACCCATATCGCCCCTTCAGCTCCTCAATGTCCCGCCTCACCCTGACCTTCACTTTAATCTTCTGAGCAGCTCGACGGAGGCACCTTCTCAATGGGAGGCACCACAAGGAGCAGGACAGAGCTCTTAGGAAGCTTTTGATAGAGATCGTTTCAGCAATGGCCTGTCAGCCCTGTTCAACTTGGTCTTTGAAGTACGACAGGAGGTGGCGGACTTACAATTCCGCGTGCAAACCACGGAAACCAAGGTGGCCAGCTTCCTCCACATCATTGCGTCTATGCAAAGAGCACTGCTCTTGGATCCGGTTGCAGTCCACAAAGGGGAGGAACAGAACAGAGGTCCAGCCCAAGAAGACATGCCGCAAACTGAGCGTGAGGATTACACTGGGGAAGCAGCGGATGACCAGGAAGATGACATGCGTTGGGATGTTGAGCCTGTTCACACTGAGGGAGCACCCGAGCCAGGGGATCCTCAGCCCATGCATCCCCATCATTCGCCAGGTGTCTAAGTTTCTGGCTTTAAGTGATAATGCTACCTAGTAGAAATAAACAGTATAGCTACTCTCTTGTTTTGTTAAGAACTAGATGAACTATGGAAGGGGTGAGCTGGCTGGACTGGTTTCCCCATGCTGGGGCAGTCCAGTTATTACAACTTGCCACCTTTTTTTTGTAACTTGTTATCCAGCTCTAGACTTTGAAAGCTCTTAATATACAAAACTCTTATTTACAAAAAAAACTTACATAGTTCCCACTACACACCACAACCATAAATAACCAACCATTTGTGAGGGGATTCTCATCCTAGAAATATAGCTAAATCTNTATCCAGCTCTAGACTTTGAAAGCTCTTAATATACAAAACTCTTATTTACAAAAAAAACTTACATAGTTCCCACTACACACCACAACCATAAATAACCAACCATTTGTGAGGGGATTCTCATCCTAGAAATATAGCTAAATCTAGAGTGGATCACCATTATTTCAATTTTTATTTTTTTTCCAGAAGAAAAAAATCTCATTGTATTATAATACAATATTGATACCAAAAATACAATTTTGTGCTATTACAAAAAAGGAAATACATTGTTCCATCCACCTCTAACTGTTCCAATGACCACAGTTATAATAAATTACCACAATTATAATAAATTATACCTATTATGTCTCCATATCAGATCAAGCTAACAGTCTATATATTTTTTACTACATACAAAATAAACAATATAAAACATCAAGTCTGAGACTATGATTATGAAGACTAAAATATCGTAATATACTATGGGTGGGCCTCTTGTCCATCTATCCATATTTGATATGTCAAAATACATGTTTGTCATGTTAAATAATTTTTACACAGTATATCAACCTCCTCATTTGTTTCTCTGTAAATATGTGAGAAGTTGATCTGAGCGAAGGCCTTGATGAGATCAGTAATCATGTCTTTCTAGCATTTAGTGCAATGACTTGTAGCTTACCTTTGTTGTTTAACCAATCTATGATGATCTTGGAGTTCCCTAGTACTTGTAGTTCCAATATATTGTGTCTCGTAGCCAGCAGAAGGGTATCCCACACACCAAGGAGTTCAGCTTTGGTATTAGAACCTGCTCCACAGTTAAAAGTCCAAGTAATCTTAGTGTGGTCCGGCCTTTTTATCAAACCGCCAGCACCACAATGTAGACCATATTTTTTAGAAGCGCCATCAAACCAGATAATATTCCATTGCAGGTGTAAGGTAGGTTGAATGAATTGAGGAGTATGAGTCTTCCTATCCCTTGGAATCTCCAGATCACCCAATATCCTGAAGCAAACAGAGTTAATGGAGGCGGGTGTGTTCTCAAAGATCGCCACGTTGCATACCAACCATATATACCAACAGACCAATGTCAGAAGCTGTGATAATGTAAATTCCTCAATTGACCAGTTCTCCAAACCAACATGCAATGAGGATCCCGACCATGTAGTATGAAGCTTAAGGGCGAGAGTAAGCCTATGCTAGACAAGTTTAGTAAAATCGCAGTCTAAAAACAAATGGGAGATAGTTTCAAAGCTCTTGTGACAAGTAAACACATATTGGGTCCCTCCTAGCTCCAACGAAGAAGATTGTCCCAAGTCAATATCTTATCATTTGCAGCGAGCCAAATAAATAGTTTAATTTTCAAAGGAATAGACCAACGCCAAAAATTTCTCCTCCATCTTGTACACCTCTGGATCCAAAAGGTGGAAGCTAATGCATTATATAGATTTTTCACAGTAATATTGCAAGATCGATCACCTCCAATCCAATGTAATGAGTCTTCATGTATACCAAGATGTATCCCCACTCCAATAAGTGTTGAGTAGTAAAATTGCCATTCCAAGTCCATGTCGCCCGATAGACCCAGTTCTATACTATTTTTCCATTTTGTGCAATAAAACCTATGGCCAGTAGTAATTGTAGCTAGGAAAAGAAAGAAGATTGTTTTCCTGTAATTTTATCAGGAGCCCTGGAGAGATAAAAGAAGAGGAACCTAGTCCCATAATAGCATCCCTACCAATGTGAATAGCATGGCCCGATCCTAGTTTCCAACAAAGCCATTGTTGTATAATATGAATGTTTTTCAGAAGAGGTCTCCATATCGGAGAAGCAATAGTAGGACAATTATCAGTGTGTTTGATCCAACTCGAGAAACAATGAGGAGTAATATATTTTCCATAAATAACACGGTTCCAAATTCCATCCTGTGTCAGAACCCTCCATAATGATTTTGTCTCCAAAGCTTGCTTAAAAAGGAAAATATTTCAGATTCCCCAACCGCCCACCGATTTTGGTTTTGCAATGGAATCCCAATGACAAAGATGAAGATTTTGTTTAGTACTACCACCCGTCCAAAGGAAGGAGAACATTAGTTGTCGGATCCTTTTTAAAATAGAACCAGGGATGGTAGC
>ML795137.1:190329-207216 GCA_009831015.1 Picea engelmannii
TTCGTAAGCCTACGAACCTCGGATTGACAAATTAAATGGTTGGGCAATTATTACAATGGAATTAAACAACAATATTTTCGCCTAACAAGGACATTCCTTAGCCTGAACTCAATAGACTAAAGACAAACAATAGCTCGTTATCTATTGTGAAACCTTTTCAATGCCATTTGTTATTGATTCATAAGCTTATCTTGCAGAAGCATCACCAACAATGGACCATTTGGGTTGTATCCTTTCCCAAGTAAATAAAGTCGACCTCCCTCTATAATGTGGCCTTTGTAAGTTGCTAAATCCCTATTCTAGATGGTTAGTGTATAGGTTGATCGGTGTTAAGTAAGCCACCCCAAAGGACAAAACAAATTTTGTCAATAATTTTACTAAACAAATTGACAAATTTTCAAATTTTTTTGGATCGGTGAAATTAGGTAATTATAGCTCGTTATATATATATATATATATATATAATGTTTGATAATTCCTATTATTCTCTTGAACAATTCCTTTTTTATTTACATGTCCAAGGAGTTGTGTGAGAGGGTGGGAGAGGCTTTAGCATCTAGGATACATCCTTCAAATCCAAGTAGCGTTAAATACTACACACAATAACACAATATTTCTATGTTTGCTAATTCCTATTATTCTCTTGAACAATTCATTTTTTATTTACATGTACAAGGAGTTGTGTGAGAGGGTGGGAGAGGCTTTAGCATCTAGGATACATCCTTCAAATCCAAGTAATGTTAAATCCTACACACAATAACACAATATTTCTTCTCAATTATCATTATATATATATTTTTAATGTTATCAATTATTTTATTTCTTAGTCACATGTATTCCCTAAATTGCTTCCACGACTCTTAGGCTCTCCAAGATGATTAATGTAAGAGCCAACCTTACTCATGTATTAGAAATAATCTCGTTGTAGAAACGCATTTTCATGAAAGTATCAGAGTCCAAAATATTGAATCAGAATTCGGGCCCATTGAATATTGCATAGTGTCATGAGTTATTGCAGTAAAGAATTTTACATGAGTTGCCTTACATACCTGAAGTCAAGTACTGTAATGCCAGTTGGATGCATGAGTGGAACTCTATTCAACCTCACAAGCATGTATTGAAGCATGCATAAGTCAAAACATTCTTTAACCACTGTGTTAGCCATTGTTTTGACGACGATCTTAGAATGGCATAGAGAAACACAGTAGTGGATATGGGCATCAAGAACTTGTCTTCACGTGACAATATACGACCCAAGACCTAGAGGAATATGGTAGGAGTGAAAGTCTGCCCCATTACTGACCACCAACAGGTTATTCCAAGTGGCGTGGTTTTCCTTGAATAATGGTGATGATTCAACCCGCATTTGCGAATAGTGGCCATTGATGGTTGTCCCCACTACTAGTTGACATATTGAGTTATGATAGGTTTTCCTATTGTGAAAAAAAATTATAAAGCATATACATATACATACACATACACATACACATGAATTTTTATTTTCTTATTTAATATTAATAAAATATACTATGAGATAATAAACGAGAATGTTTATAGCAAATAAAAAATAGGGGAGAAGAATCTCTTTGTTTGTCCTCCTCAATTTTATAATCAAAATCATTAATATCACCACCATTACCATTTTCATTATGTTTTTTATCCATCCTCCTTCAATATATATAATTTTATAATCAAAATCATTAGAATCACCACCATTGTCACTTTCTCTATGTTTTTCTCCATCATCTTTCAATGCATATAGTCTAAGCATTGCATCTCTTGATGTTGAGATGACAAAACCTCTTAAGAGCATCACCATCATCAAAAGTGACCAAATCTAGAACTAATACCAAGTACATTCATAGTATTGATATTTTCAACATAATAGACCAATGTCAACAAACATATCATTAGCCATTGGCCAACATCGAGACATATGTGATTTGAGTGTTGCACATGCACAAGAGACGATTTCCCCAAACTAGATACATGTCTTGTAATTATCTTGTGCTTGGTCGTGAATATACAAGTGTCTAACACATGGACATAGACATGTGATCTCATATTGTCTCATATGAGGGAAGATAAATGAGAAAACTTACATTACTAACATTGAAAAACTTAGTATTCTTACAAATTGAAATTTCATTTTACATAAATTTAAAACAAATCGAGAGCAATTGCAAGCCAAGTTATGAACAATTTACATGCCTAAACTCAGAGGGTGGAAAATAAATGTTTAAGCTTTGATTTGATTTAGATGTAAAAATTTACAATTTAAATCACAAGGTGCTCTCCTTCTAGGTCAATTATCTTATGCATTTTTGTTGGACATGTGGACACTCAAGACCTGAGTGTCAAATACTCACAAAACGTGTGTTCTAATTAGGGCACAATACTTAGACCATGCATGTCTCCATGTGAGCGTTCTAATAAACTTTTCTTTTCTTTTTTTCTCTTTTATATTCATAAAAATATAAAAACTTTTCTTACATTTGTCCTTTCGACATAGGACCTTTAATCAAACACTATGAAGTCAGCATACATAGTTAAGCATTGTGCTCAAAAACAAGATACCCTTAAGAAGCATCCAGTACTCAATGATAATAGAACAAAAAACAAAAAAGGAGGAATATGTCCCTCAATACCTAGCAGCGACACTATGACTAAAAGTGTTGAATACTTTATAGCTAGACTTTGATAAAACTATCTTTTCATCAGTTAGAATAACTTTAAGTAATGAGTAGGACCCTCATTACCATTCTCCCAATGGGTATAAGCAATGCTTATAGGCAGATTGGATAAGGCCAGCTTTGATAATCTGTCTGCCTCTTGATTCTCTTCTTTATATATATGAGCAAAGGAGATATTCCTGAAGAGTGGAAGTGTATCTATGATCCTTTCCTTCCAGCTTTCTAGTGCTACAGCCTGGAGTGCTCCCCTCTAATTTAGCCATTCGATAACTATCTTGGAGTCCCCTAGCAAATGTAAGTCTTAAATTGACAATCTTGTGGCCAAAGTTAGAGAGGCCCAAGCCCCCAATAGTTCAGCCCTTGTGGTTGTCCCTCGACCACAGTTGAACATCCACAAAAAGGAAGTGTTGATGTTAATCATAATCTTACCTACATCCCTGTTTTTTTCACCACATTGTTGTGCAGCCTCGTCAAACTAAGAAATGGCTCTATCGACCGGAAGATGCACATGTACAGTTTGAGGGAGAGTATCTTTTTCCTTAATTCCATAACTATTTACTGCACCAATAGCTTTGTAAACTACCTTCCGAATTGAGGGAGAACCTGCCTCAAATATTGTCAGATTTCTTTCATTCCAAATGTACCAGCAAAGAAAGGCAGGCAACATAGGTAAAGTTGGATTCATCTTTGTCCAATTATCATAACATTCATTCATTGTTTGGCCAGTCCATCCATTCGGGAAATTTAGTGCAATTTTTACCCTGTTCCAAACTAAAATGGTGAATGGACAATTCACAAATAGGTGCTTACATGTCTCCCTAATACCTTTGCGTAGAAAACATATTCCTGGTCCCACCCATCCTCTTTTTTGGAGGTTTTTCCAAGTAAGAATCTTGTTTTCTTCTACTAGCCATGTAAATAACTTATTTTTTAAAGGGCAGACCCATTTCCATAGCTTTATCCTCCAACAACCTGCTTTTTAAGTCCATAGCTTTGTCGTGACTGCATTGTACACATTTGTAATCGTTAGATGTCTTGTATTATCACCCCCAGTCCATAGTAAAACATTTGGACGATCATGTAGATGTATGCCTGAGCTTATCAGAAGCTTTCTATACTTTTCCCATTATGTGGATAAGTTTCCCTTGAGCTCCATATTTGTACAGTCTAACTACGTGGAGCAAAGAGTTCCCTATAGTTGGTCACGACTCGCTTGGTAAATCAGGGGTACGTTTTTTTGGTTCGATCTCTCAACTAACTCTTTTGTTAAAAATGAGTCCTTTCCCAAACCCAAGATGACATCTCTCCCAATAACTATAAACTGACCTGTGCTCGGATTCCAAGAAATCCATTTTAAAACAAGAGGTAAATAATTGATTAAGTTTTTCCATGTGTGTGATCCATAATTCGACCTTGCAGAGGCCGATATTAACCATGAATGGACCGATTCATGAGACAAATATTTATATTTTGTCACCCTGTTCCATATTCCAGGTTTCATCAAAACTCTCCATAAAGTATTTGATGTCAGATCCCTATAGAAAATGTATATATTTCTATGCCCCCATCCACCATAAAGCTTTGGCTTCGAAACTGGTTCCCAATTACACAAATGATAACTGCTTATCTTCTTGTTGTCGGACCAAAGAAAGGAGAAAACCAACTGTCTAATTTTATTTAGAATGGACATCGGAATGTGCGCTAAAGCCATCCAATAAAGGGGGAGACTTTCCAAAACTGTCTTTACAAGAACATACCTGCCTCCTAGAGATAACAACCTGTTGCACCAGTGATTGATTCTGTGTTCAAATTTTTCAATAAGCCATCACCAGTCCTCAGCTTTATAGCTCTCCAGTTTTAGAAAGTACCCCAGATAATTAAAGCCACCAAATAGGTCTTTGAATTCAAAATTGAATAAAACATTTAACTCGTCAAGAGTTTCCTGTGTGGGGGAAGGTCGATTTTTTAATATTAATTCTCAGCCCCGACGCCCGATAGAAGATATTGAGAATTTTGCTTATCTCGTTCCATTCAGACAACTTTGCACTTGACAAAATAATAATCACATCGTCCACAAATAACAGATGTAAGATCTTTATTAGTCTAGAAATTTTAATCCCTATATGCACCCCCTCGGCTTGTCCTTTTTTTAGCATAATGCTAATACCTTCCATCACAAGTATAAATAGGAAGGGCGACAATGGATAGCCCTAGCGTAGCCCTCGCTTGCTATGAATGAATTTTGTCACCTCCCCATTGATCAAAATAGAAAATACAGTAGATGTTATGCAACCCATTACCCAATTAGTGGTAACCAACTCGAATCCACATTGGAGAAGGATACGCCTCAGGAAGTCCCAGTTAATGTAGTCATATGCCTTCTTGAAATCCAGCTTTAGTATAATAGCTTGGAGTTTTTTTTTCTTTATGTTGCGCAGGCACTCCTGTGCCATGCCATTAGAATCTAAGATTTTCCTTCCCTTGAGGAAGCCCAGTTGTTCCTCTGATAGAGCTCGGGAGAGGATAGGTCGAATTCTCTTTTCTATGGTTTTTGCAATTATCTTATAGCATAGATTGCAAAGAGCGATTGGGTGATAATCAGAGAACGTGCCAAGGTGAATAACTTTAGGGATCATATCTATAAAAGTAGAGTTTATCTGTTTTATAACTTCACCTCTTAATCTTGACTCCTCCACAACATCGACCAAATCCTGCCCAACCAACTCGAAATAATGAAGAAAAAATTCTACAGTCCAACCATCTAGCCCGGTAATTTTATCCTTTGTGAAGCCTTTCAAAACCTCTAGAATTTCCTCCTTTGTGCATGGCTTTTCTAAGGATGACACTTCCTCCTCCTTCACCATCCTAGGGAATAGCCTTACAGTGGCAACTTGGTCACCAATAATATTTGTTCTTGAAACCTGATTGAAGGATTTAAATTGGTTGATAGAAACATTATTTATGTCCTCTTTTTTTTAATGGATCCTTCCCGCATCATCCTCAATCTCCCAAATGTGTTTTTTATTCCTTTGGAAGCTGGCAAAACGATGGAAGAACTTTGTATTTTTATCTCCGCTAATAATCCAGATAGCTTTGCTCTTTTGTCGCCATTGCTCCTCCTCCTCAAGCAGCTTCTTTTTGTGATCATTCTCCAATAACCTCACTTTATGCTCATAATCCTCAATCAGCAATCCCTGGGCCTTCAGAACAAAGAGTTCATCCAATCCGCCTTCAATTTTATTCATCTTTAAGCGGCCCCTGATCCATTTTTCATTAGACCAGGCCTTTGCCCAAACTTTCAGAAATGCTAACCTCCCTGCCAATCTTCTTTGCGCTCCCTCTGGAAGTTGTAGTGTTGTATCATTCCATACCTCACACACCATAGTATCAAAGGATGCATCACGTAACCATGTTTGATTTAACTTAAAAGGAAAAGTTGTCACAGATCGGTCTTCGCCCAACTGAAGAAAAAATGGAGCATGATCAAATATAAAGGGGTATTCGACCCAAGCTCGAATTCTATAAGAAGTAGTGAGCAATTCCTCCGCCACATAGAATCGTTCTAGTCTCTTTGATATTCCTTCATATCCGGACCTGCCATTTCTCCACGTCGATGCCACCTTAGCAAGGGCCACATCCACCAACTTGTTTTTTGAAAAAATCTCTTTAAAAAAACCCGCTAGAGAATCTACCTGTGATGAATCTCCCCAAATCTCTTCTAAACTTGTCGTTAAGTTCATATCACCTGCCAGAATCAAGTCATCATCTGCTAGAAGACCCACTGTATCAAAATTTTCCCATAATTTCTTGCGCTCTTGGCAAGGTCCATAAACATTCAGAAGATACACCTTCCTTTTAGTCGTTAAGCTAGTACCTGACAAAAAAATATCACCACAACTTAGTAGCGTTACTAAGTCAAAGCAGGTAGGATCCCAAGAAACAAGGAGCCCACCATACTTTCCAACAGATCTTACATCACAGATCATCCACTCAGGCCTGAGCAAATACATGAAATTTCTTGCCTTATCTGCTTCCACCAATGTCTCTTGTAAGAAAATTACATTTGGACGAGTTTTTGCTAAGATTCTTCTCAAGGAGGCCTGTTTCAGGGGTCCTCCCACCCCTCTAACATTGAGGTATAAAAGGATCATGACGTAGCCCGTGTGAGGGATTTCATGCCTTTAAGTGCCCCTTGATCAAGAACAATAGATTGAATAGCAGAAGAAGAACCCACAAAACCCACCTTTTTATGAGCACTCCTGGTTTGAATAGGAGATAACTCCAAACCCAAGCCTCGTGACAACATCATATCCTTCCCAGGATTGTTCCCTACACCCGAGGTATCATAAAAACCTCTCTTAGAGTTAGAGTTAGTGACTAAATCCTTCTTCGGGTATGTCAGAATAGGAATGGAGCCAAAGTTTCCATTAATGGAAGGAACTAAGGAGGAGATCATTCTTTCTAGAGAATGATCACTAATGGTCGGTTCAACATAACTCGGAAAAAAAAGGTAGTCCTCGTCATCTAAGGATACAGGCAAAACAGGTGAACTTGAAACTTGTAGAGGAGTTGGGTCCAGAGAGGTCACTGGCCGAAAAATAGAGATAACGGGAGACGAAAGGATAATGTCCAACATAGGTGGCTTACCAACCTCAGTCTGATGATCTGAGTCTGAATGAACAAGATTATATAAGTGGTCTCTCTCCCAAGCAGAAAGCGGATTATACAGCATAGGAAAGAAAAGTTTAATCTTACCAATGTATGTAGTAATTGTCGGTTCAAGGATCTCCTCGGTCCTTCCACCTGAAAAAACTCCCACGTCTGGAAGGTCCCGCAAGGGAGAGTAGTTGTCAACCATGTTATCCTCTAAGGGGTCCTCCTTAGATAGAGCTCCGAAAAAATAAGTACAATCCTTTTGTAAGTGTCATGTTCATCGATAGATCAAACATCGAAAAGGAAGACCCAGGTAATCTAATCATTGGGCGAATAAAAGTCCCCTCCACTCTATATCCAAGGTTTCGAGTAAACCTGCATGAATGTCAACCTCAACAAGAACCTTGTCCATTCGTTTATCAGCAACATGTAGAGCTTTTTTGTCAACCATTAAAAAACACCCTAAAGCATTACCTATCAACTCCAAAGCCTTTGAATTCCATAGTTGTAGTAGAATCCCCAGAAGGAGAACCTAGAGGTGGAAAAAGTTGAAGTACTTCGTTACAGGGTCAAAGTTGATGCACCACCACTTCAACATCAAGCTTCCACCTCCATAGCCCCAAAACTTATCGAGGATACAAGCTGAGTCCTTCTGAATCTTAAAAATAAACCCTAGCCAACCTCTAGGTAAGGTTAAAACCTCAGGTGAATAGCTCAGAACAGGCTCCCAAGAACTCTTCATCCACTCAGACAATTTTGTGTGCAATGATCCATGTAAGCTAACCTACCCACAACATCGCAAAGTGCAAGGTTGCAGGATTCTTCTAAGCCTGCGTCCATACCCATAACAAAATGATGTTTTTTCCTCTTTGGCTTCCACACCCGCTGTGGGCATTTGTATACACCCTGCTTATGACAGATAGGAACCTCCTGTCACTATGTAATACTAGGCACACAAGGTGAGTTAAATTCTACCGACTGAGGTAAAACACCAAGTGCACCCTTTGCTAGTGCTCTCCTAGCAGTTGATACACCCACAGAGCCCTTCTTTTTCTTTGTATTTGTCGACTATAGTGTACACAGAGCCATCTCTCTACCAGACGAAAGGCAAATGCAAGTGTTAGAAGGAAAAGAAAATGAAGCCAACCCAATAGTTGGATCATTTAAAACACAGTTATTACTCATCCTCTTGTAATAATTGTTGCATAGCTCGTCAACCGAAGCTAACAACCCCTGTCATTCCCAATGTTCCACATCCTCCCCTCCAAGGAGATCCATTACCTCACTTTCCATTAGGAAGGTTCAATACCCTCCTATGTTGTTGCCACCTCAGGAAAAGTCTGGGGAGACTATCAAAATCCATGTCTCATCAAACGAGTGAAAACCGAGATGGCCAAAGAAAATAAATAAGAGGTGACGTAAACTGCTTAAACAATAAGTAACAACCTAACTATCCACCCACTCCATTAATGAGAACTTAGCTACTACATTAAAACACTCTAAAAAACTAGGAGAACGGCAAGAGTAGTAAGACGACAGAGTAGCTAGCTAATGGTCGACGGTTCGAGCTGAAAACTAAAGTAGGCTACCCATGTTAATGGAAAGAAACATGACCTATGTTTGAGCCTCTGACATAGATAACTCCTAGTCTAAACCTAAAACCCAGGTAGCCGCCATTAGACCTGCAACTCATGAAATCTTACCAACTTTCTTTTCACTTCCTCTATTACTTCCTCCGCTTCAATTATATAAAAATGTAATTGTGTAAATGAATATTTAAGCACACTCTCGTATTTTTATTATCCTTTTCATAATGAATCATGTATCCTCGTGTATTGTTTTTAAAAGAATAATCCTAAAATTTTGAAGAACGAGACAACATGAAAGAAAAGTGTTGTTTATTTGTAGAGAATAAGAAAATCAATATAAATTCAGTGTTGTGGCACATTGGTGATTATGGAGGATTTTGGCATTCTCGTCCAAGCTTTATTTATGTTGAGGGATTTGTTATTTAACTGCAGGCCCTGGCTAAAGATGATACTCATTGTGATTGGCCTTACAAGACTATATTTTCTTGATGTTAATATCCCAATTTTTTTATGAAGAAAATAAGTAAGATAATAAGTAATATTTTTTTTAAGTTGACGATTAATTAATAAATAGTTCATATCTCTAAGAAGCAGATCCTAAGATACTGAAGATCAAGGGAAAAAAGGACATTAAAGAAAAGTATCTTTGTGAAGCCACTCATTGCATTTATGTGGAGAGGAAAATGTAAGCAGAGAAAGACCATTATTGTGATGCCATTTGAGCATGGAGATCGCATGAAGAAGGAAATCCATGATCTTACATAGAAGAGACAAAGAAATATGTTTACTGCTCATTTTTTCAATGAAGAAATGACCCTAACCCATGTAGTCAATGAGAGAAGCATTTGAATTCGTCTATGAGGGAGATCATCTTTATTGGATTCAGCACTACCTTTGTAGGTTTTCTATAGTTTGAAGAAAATTGTATTTGTGAGAAATTCTATAATTATCCATGAGTTCTAAAAGTATCAAAGTTTTCTTTTAGAAGATATTAGTCTGGTTAAAGCCATTGTTTTTGGAGATTGGATTAGTGTTAATTTTAGATCAAATTGGTACATTAGAACAGTGTCAAGAAGTGCAATGAACAACAAATGAATAGAAGGAAGAGGGCAGTAGCGACATCACAAGATAACATTTGTCTAGAGTTCATAACACCATACATTGAGGGTTAAGTGGAAAAGAGAGGTAATGTGTAACAAGCACCCTACATGGTGCAAGATCATTCCACCCATCATATCATCATTTCTTCAATTGGTGAGGCTTCACTAGCTTCGACCTCTTTGGTTACTTGTCATGCGAGTGACCTCTACTCTTAGCTTGAGTCCATTGCCACAATTGTTGAGGCTCTACTAGCTTCAACTTCCTCGGTTACCCACCAACTTGGTCACCAGTGCTCCCAACCAATCTACCTCACTCACTTCTAAGTCAAAACCACTAGGACAATGAGGAACCCCTTCCACTTATAGTGACATGTCATCCATAAGGCCTTCCCACCATAAAGCACCTAGAGTTGTGCAAAACATATGACCCTCCACCACATTCCATCCCTTCTTGAACAAGAAAAGAGAGGAAACATGCATTTTTTCCCTGGACTTTTTGTGCATAGAGAATTTTCTCTGCACCACTTCGCACAGATATAATAACCCTGCAAAGTGACAATGATAACTATAGTTCTCAGGACTAAAATTTTAAAAGAATAACAAGATTAATAGAAACTTCATTGTGAGTAGTTGTCTAAAGTCAACTAGATTGCAATAAATAGAAAATTTGAAATATTGGATTGATTAAAATTCAATATCACAAAATCACAGATAAGCGAAACTCTTTTCACTGAAATATTCATAATATATAGTTTGAGACTTTTGGATCAAAAAACAAAGCAACACATATATGTTTAG
The DNA here is from genome assembly GCA_009831015.1 of Picea engelmannii. Taxonomy (NCBI): domain Eukaryota; kingdom Viridiplantae; phylum Streptophyta; class Pinopsida; order Pinales; family Pinaceae; genus Picea; species Picea engelmannii. The sequence continues at coordinate 201,163 of ML795137.1, forward strand.
TAACTATTTATCACTTATTTTACAATTTTAAACTTTCTCATGAATACCTTTAAGCACCAAGTCTCCACTACACAAAGAAGTCGTATTTACCTTTCCATTTATTGTAGCAAAACAGACAGAAAATGATAATTAACATATATCAACATTATTATAACAAAATAGAAATAAAATTGTGATTGATATATTTTTAGAAAACAAAAATAAATTTTTAACCAAACTCTAACATTCATTTCAAAAAAATAGAGTAACACTAAGCTACTCAATCCTTATTATCACCAAGAGTATCAACATCAAATATGCCCATGGAAAGTATACACTCCAACACTTCTTTAAAAATGTTCATAGGTACTTAAGTTTAATAGGTATGCAAAAAGGTATATATACACTAATTTACACACTTGAGTCTAAAAAAGATGCGCAACATTCCATTCAAGGTCACTAGAGAGACTTAAATTATGAATGTATACTCATCGATACACATATATTCCAATAGTAGTCACATATAATATCATATCAATAATCAAAGGGTTCTATAAGCAAGTATTCAAAAATGGGGGTTCAGATAAATAATTTCATGTGAATAGTCAAATTATCTATTGGATTCCATATACATTCTTCGAAGTAGTGTTCATATATGTAATTTCATATGAAGTCAAATTGGTGATCAGGAAGAGGATTTACAGGTAATTATCCCACCCGAAAACCTCGATCATAGTAACAAACATGAAGGGTACAACCTATATCTTGAAACTTGTAGTGATTTTATGCTTGTAAGATTGGTTAAGGAAGCAATGCTATTATGGTATTTGTTAGGGTTGGGATTATATTTAGTGGCCATTAACCAAGGATGAAGTAGTTGTCAAGCTAACATTGAAGGACACAAGATCCAAAAATTGGTAGTGTGGGAGATGGTGGCACTCTTCCTCCTCATAATAGATTTGTCATTCAAATTGCTTTAGTATATGGCTTAAGGTTTTCAATCGATTTTTAATGTCATTCAATCCATTTGATCAAGGAAAACCCCATTTAATCTATTTTGACAATGCTTGCCTAGTTTTTGACATGTATAGCTTGAGATATGTATCTTTTGCATGAGTAGCAAGTAACAATTCATGGGTTCTTTCTTTGAAGAAAAATTTTAAGTTGCAACTCTTAGATTTATGGCGAATAAAACTTGTAGAAACACATTTCGATATTGTTTCCTAACAAGGTAGACGTGGAAAATCATGCATGTTATTGTTACTCTATATAGACTAGGGATAGACAAATCAATGTTTTAAAAAATGATTGTATTTGCATTTTGAATAGGCAATGATAAATATATCACTATTGGGAACACAACTTGGAGTGCAAATATAGGGATCCTCATCTTTGCTAATTCCTTGCTTGATTTGTTTTAGGAAAATATAATTCAATGTCACATACAATTCTTCAACTAGGAATTGGATAAGGAAATATTTGTTTCACCCCAAAAGGCCCATGCCTGTAAGCTAGGGTACTCAGATGAAGTTGAAGGCTCCATAACTCAGGGGACTTTGCTTCATGTTGGACGATGATTGTTTCACCCCAAAAGCCTCAATTGCTTGTAAGCTAGGGGAATCAGATGAAGTTGAAGGCTCCATCATTCTAGCTGGTAAAAAGTAAAACAACTCAGGGGACTCTGCTTCATGTTGGACGATGACATATAAGGCTACACAAAACAAGTGGTTCTACGTTCTACCCAATATAAAGTCAGTTAGGCTTTGTTTTCATATTGGGACAGAACTCAAGCTCACCAGTGTTGCATCATTGCTCCAACATTTCACACTAACAAACTTAAGGTGCTCGGAGTGAACATCTTGGTCGCTTCACCTGAGCATCCATTCTAACAAGGACAAATCCATATATTCCTCAAAGAATAAATAATTATTATTCACTATTCATTGACATGTTCTTGAGAAACAATGAGTGTGCATACAAATACATGTAAGGGTGATAAGTCATGTCCTTGGCAAAGCACGTGACTTATCATTATTACATATTAATTATACATTACATAATAATTGTAATATAATTATTACATGATATTTTCCCTATGCTTATTATGACAGGATATTTATTTATTACATTATGATAGTAAATGTAATATACCTCAAGTATATTACAAGTCTTCCCCCCTTAAAAATGATTTGTCCTCAAAGCATAGACAATCATAAACTTATCCTCATAGAATGAACAATCTTTTGTAATTGTCATCAATTAGGTAAGGTTGATGACACTAGGCTATATGATATTCGAAGCCTTGAACAATTTTGGTGCATTGAAAAAGGATCAATCCATCCAAAATCAACTATTTCGCTCTTAATCCTTGATGGTTAATTGTTGCATAATTTTCTTTCCTTCAATCCCATGTATTTTCGTTGTAACTTCTCCAATTTGTAGTAATTGTTGGACTCAGATAATGTATCATTGAATAATGGTTTTGAGATTGCTTGTTCCATGAATATTGATGAATAATCCATCTTCTTCCTTGATAATGTTGATATCAAATTTCTTGTATTCTTTGGAAACTTCCTTGGAAATGAGGGTGTCGATATGGTTTCACATGTGATGGTTTTTTCCTTCACTCTACACACCATTACAATCGTCTACTTTCTAGAGACAATGCCATCCTCTATCCTCTTTGCTTGGTCTTTGATTACTATAGCTTTGGAGATAATACCATTATATTTGAGATGTACATTCTCCAAATGGAGTTAAAATTCTTCAAGTATCTTCTGGTGGCCTTCTTGAATATTGTCTTCCTTCTCCTTTTGAAGCTACAATGTGATCCCATCTGTCAAAATCTTACATCCTTCCTCGATTCTAGATTGCATTTATGATTTTATCTCATCAAAATTTAGGGATTTTTCAACCTTCTTCCAAATTTACTCTTCAACTTTTTGTGGCAATGTTTTCATCCATGTTCTTTGATTTAGATTCATGTAAATGCCTTTTCACCTTTTCTACATCATTAAGAAGTTCTTGATTATGCTTGCACAATCTTTTTATTTCTTCATCTTTATTTTTCAGCTCTTCCTTTGAATCATAATTTTCCAACTTTCCTTTGCTATTATTTTCTTACTTTAATTTCTTAAGCTCTTTAACAAGTGATTTATTAAGGGATTGCATCTTACACAATTGTTCACCCTTATTATCAAACACTTCTTTTAATTCATCATCGTCTTTCTTTGATTCATAAAGTTTTTTCTTCAGTTGCATCGAATTCATCTTCAATTTTATCCATTGCCTCCATTTTTAAGTCCTTCATCCTTTTTATTGTGGTCTCTTTATCTGCAATTCAAACTTTTGGAAGCTCTTCTGTTGATAGAACTTCATTGATAGCAACATTAAGTTTTTCCAATTCCATTCGAGTGTGCACAATATCTTTGTCTTTGTTGATCAGGGTTTTGTTCAAATCTCTAATTTTCCTTTCTAAATCATCATAACCTTATTGTTGTGATTCCTTGTCATATTGGATTGTAGCATTTTGTGTATTGTCTATATATTTCAATGATGGAAATTGTGTGCACGACTCCACTATGAAATATTGTAATGTTATATTATTTTCCTCGCTGGAGAATGTTAAGATTTTTTTTATATATATTTAGAATGAATGTCCCCAATGTTTCCATCCAGTTAGAAACTATAATTATGTCAAAAATATCAAAACCAATAAAATTTGCAACATTGAATTGAGATACTACTTTATAATCATCAATCTATAGTTGTAAGTCCCAAATTTCAAATTTCTTCTTGCCATAAATTTCTTCATTTAGGAATACATTTGAATCCAGAATTAACAATTGATTCGTCAAGTTGACATCAATATAATTTTCTTCTTTGTGCAGACAAATAGCAATGATGACATCCTTTATTTGAACAGACACTTTGAGTTTTAATAATCCAAGGGCCACGGTTGAACTTCTTATGTTAGAAAACCTACCTACCTTCTATTTACTAAAATCCATTTTTTTTTAATATTCAACACAACTTGTAATACCCCTAGGTTGATTCCAAAGTGTAAATATCAATGTAATTGTACTTTACTTATAAGTTGGTGAGCTGAAGTAACAAGTTGTTGATTTGGTTAGAATGCATTAAGTTAGTGCACAAGGATCTCACATCAAAGGAGTGTGCACGGTTCTAAAAGTATACATCACGCAGATGAATGTTTGGCACGCACCTATGTAAGTACATTAGAGTGGCGCATTGAAAGCAAAACATCTTAATGAATGCAACGCGCACAAGAGTTAAGAGAAGGGATGGCGCACTAAAGGAATATGCATGCAACCCTGGAATCAATGCATAGTTTTCTGAAGGGCGGAGAATCTTTTTGTATATAATTCATGATGTAATGCGCACCTGTGAAAGGGCGCGAGGTTGGCACATTGAGGAAAGAGTGTGCACAACCCAGAAGTTCCGTGCACACTGGTTTTAAGTGCGTGAACTGTTTATTTTGAGGTTGGTGAGCCTGTATGCAAAAGATCAATACTTTTGTACTGAGATGTAAATGTAATCATATGCAAATTAATGAAAATAAATCCCTGCAATAGACCGACCATGTAAAAGAGTTCGAGGGGCTTAAAATCCACAAATTGAGGTCAAGGGAGCTTAAAGCCAAAAATGAATATTTTATTAATATTTCTTAAAAAGTGTAAAGTAAGGATATAATATTATATCCTAAGTCTTGGGAAGAGGACAAGTGGCTAAAATCAATTCTCAACATGACAAGTGTCAAGTTGGGGACATGTTGTGGACATAAAGCAGTTCTCAACCCAACATGTGTCAATTTGGGAACATATAGTCAAATGATTCAGACTTAGTCCATTCGAGCACCCAATCATTTGAGGGGGGGGTGGAAGATCACAAGGGAGGAAATCTGACTGATCTGCGATCGAGCGACTTGCTCTCTCATGCCCCGACTATTCTGTGAGTGGTCCTCTCATTATTAAGATGAGTCGATTATTATTGTGATCAATATGCTAAATATTGTCGAAGATACATGTGTATGACATAGCTTGGAGAGATTATTTGAAGAGGCGGGTTGTGAGGCCCGTGGAATATTGCATTCTCTCCAGGTGACAAAATTGCAGGGAATTATTTCTTGAGGTTTCAAACTACAACGACAGGGCTCTAAGACTTCCTTTTTGGCCTGTTGTTGAAGCCCTAGAAGGGAAGTGGGGAAACCGAGGGACTGTTGAGCAGGTAAGGGGCACACTTCATGGGGTGGGACATGCATGTGGGGAATGAGAGACTATAGGTTGTCAATGTGAATTGACATATGTGAAGGACTTTCCTGAAAGTGAGTCACATGTGTATGAGCTACCTGTGATTGAGTTCCCGTAGAGTGAGATACTTTAGCTTGGTTAGGAACCCTTGCCCAAGTGGAGTTTAGTCCCAGCTCGAGGGTGACCCACTATTGACATTTATGAATAGTGTGGTCTAAGGCTAGGAGGAACGTGGAAGGTTTGTCTGCCGTTGGTGTCTTTTATTCCAAAAGATAAGTGCCAATTGTGTGTTGAATCATGTTTGCAAATTATATTTATGCATATGTTGTCATGTATTTATGTTATTCATGTTGTGTTTATAATTATGTTATGAATTGTGTATAAAAAAATTTAGAAAATGTATGTAATCATGCATTGTAGAGTTTATATATGTTTTTAATTAAGGACATAGTTGTGTTAGAGCAATTTAAGTGGAATTTCTAGTAAATTGGTATCAGAGCAAGAGACTTTTAAGTGACATTACCCAAAGAGTGGTTAGGGGTGTTACAAATTGGTATCAGAGCCCAATCTACAACACTGAGCCTGGATGGGCCAGGTTAACAGCATGTCAAAGTAGTTTTCACAGAGAATTGAATTCGGGAGTGGCTGAATTTTCAAGTTTTAATGCATCCATGACGAAAATTTGAAGAAATTGAGAGCAATTGGGAAAAAGCCCCAATTTTTGTTGTTAAGTTCATGATGGATTTGAGAAACTTCGCACCAAAAATTTCAACCAGTGGCATACTCAAGATCTGTTGTGCACAAG